>PVKB01001155.1:226759-375046 GCA_004027205.1 Ctenodactylus gundi
CACCCCTTTCTCTCTCCCTGTACAATACATCAGTCTTTTCATCTGGTGGCCTTTTCTCTCATCCACACCTTCCAGAATACAGGTGTACTTGGGCTTAGTGTAGGCAGAAATGGGGCTGGGAAGGTGGCTTCACAACATCCCTTGCCCAGCATGTGCAGGGCCTTGGGTTCAGTCCTCAGAACTGGGCAAGGAATTGGAAGGAGATCGTGAAGTACAGACAGAGAAAAAGGTTTTTAGCAGAACGAAGTCGATTAGTAGACATGTCACCTCAGTCCTTGAATTCATCTTAGTTCCTCACAATTCCCAAAATGTTTTTCAATCATGTAGGACACTTTTATTCTTAGTATGTTCGTGGTAGGCAGATCCATAGAATTAGCTGCGAGAGCTCCCTACCATTGTTCTACTGAGGCAAAGGAGGGACCTACAGTTCCAGAAATCGAGCAAGACCATAGCCTCCACCCTCCACTCTGTCTCACCCCCTCAGCCCAGTGTTTGCCATCCAACCAATATCTGATCAAGGCAGCTGAAGACTTTCTGGGTGAAAGGAATAATTTTTCTGTTTCATATTATTAAACCCAGAACCTTTTTTCATTTGTGTTTTATTAAAAAAAAAAAAAAAAAAAACTAGAGTGAGCATTTCCTTTAAAAGGTTCCAGAATAGGCCAGTTTGAATGTCAAAACCTTTCTCTCCTTATCAAGCATTTAACCATGATAAATAAAGGATCAGCTTTTAAGTGCCTGGGCCAGCATGCCTCAGTGACAGCAGAAACTTCAAATGGGAAGGAAGTAATCTTCCAGTTCCACTGACACAGTGTTTCCAAAAGAGAGGATGGGATTGCGATCAGGAGTGATAGCAACTCCTGGGAGCTGGAGACAGGGTGCAAGTGAGGGCAGGGAAGGGACCCAGCGGCTCCCAAGGAGGAAGGGAGGTGTCCAGGCTCAGAATTTCCAAACATTAAATTACTGTGACACCTCTTCTCTCCTGGAGTTTTATGAATTTTGATATATTGTTCAGGAGAATTTTCTACCATGAATCCTAGCCTGGCCATACAGTTTAGGAGTTGGTGGTGTCACTTTAGACATACAGGGGGAGTTTAAATCAATCATGCTATTAAAATGATTCCTTGGAAATGCACATGTATCACCTTTCATAAAGAGTGTTTGTGAAAACGATTATTGTCAAGCAAAGCATTTGATTTCTGACCAAGTACAGCAAGTTGTTTAAAACTTAGCAGCCACAAAAAATTATATCATGCTGGAGTTTCACAGACTTGGAAACTTATATACTTTGAAGTAATTTTTTAAATGTATAGTTCTTCTAAAATACCATGGTTTCTCATCTGTAGAGTGAAATACAGAGAAAACCTTACAACACGGCATTAATTTATTATGTAGTCATACACTTTCATGTTGATGTGAAACAGTTCCACTCGTAAAGAGGATAACAAAAGAGTCATTCACTAGGGCTTTTTCTACATCAGGCATTATGGGGTTTGTACTTCCCACACCTTGTTAAACAATTCTGCGTAGTGGACATTCTTATACCCATTTTATCGAGAGGAATCTGAGATTTGCCAAGGCGAAGCAACCTGCTCGGCCTGAGTGATCCAGAATCCAAATCTGGACCCATCTCGGCGGCTCTGCCCCAAGTGAGTTTGCACAACTCAGCCTCACTCACTTTGTAGTTGAAAGGTTCATCTCAATGAATCCCCGAGAAAACTTTGCTCTTTCTCCCCATTTGTCTTGATTTTCTTAGCCATGAAGGACTTGAACCATCATGCCAAGAAAACAGCGTCCAGGTCATTTCTTGGCAGCTCTGGTTTCTGGTTTACTGCTTCCTGCTACTCACCCCTCAGCGTCTCCAAAGACAGCCAGTGGGTTCTGGCACCAGCCCTGCTTTCCGAGTCCCTGGGATGCTCTTGTAGCTGTGATTGAAACTAGCAGCTCCATGGTGACCGCGGAAAACAAACGAGCCCCAGAGCGCACACCAGCCCTGAGAGCACTTGCCGAACAGATTTTGAAAAGGAACGAGCTCAGTGTAGCTCCAGCCTTCCGTCTGGAAATTGGCGCCTGTACACCCATTAGCAGTATGTCCTCCTGCCTTTCCAAAGCCTTAGACTTCTCCAGCACCAGGCAAGTGTTCAATCACTCTGGACCCCTCTCAGAAGCATGGGAGGCATTGCAGTAGTTGTTATGATGCTTATTTTATGGATGGAAACCCCAAGCTCGCAGAGAGAAGTTAACATGCGCAAATTCCCATTTCAAGGTCAGCCAACCAACCGTAGAGCAGAATCAGAAGGACGCTCGCGGTTTACAAATCTGTCCAGCCAAAGAGAATATCTTATGGTTTCAAGAACCCAGGGATGGTTTAGAAGAATTTTAATACCCCAAATAAAACAGGAAATTATAAACATTTATCTAAAATATTATAAGGATTTGGGTCTTTCTCCAACTGAGTAAAGTGGTGTGCCTTAGAATAAAGATATCAATACATCTCATTTTATTGAAAAATAAAATAAATTTGAAGACATATCAACACAAAACACATACTAAGTTTGCATGACCCTGTGAGCTTTCTTACAGAGGAGTAATTAAATTACTATGGAGGTACATTTAAAAGTAGGACCAGATGCTCTCTGAATATAGAATGTGCATTTACTTGGTCAATGGAGTGGGAGGGAGTGAAAGAGAGACAGAGAGAGAGAAAGAGAGAGAGAGAGAGTTCTAAGAACAAGCAAGGAGCTTTGAAACACTAGAAGATCTAATAATCTACTGTGCTGGCACAAAGATAATTTCTATATTCCAGCACTACTTCCATAACTTTCTAAAGATGGGCCTGATCTTTGAGATCCCATCTGTTCCTGGGCTCCAAAGAGCTCCCAGTAGCTAGAAAAAAATGAGAAAAAAGGCTAAATGATACTGAAACACAGCTTTGGGGACTGGAATTAAATGACAAATACTAAAAGAAGTGAGGGAGCTGAAAAATAAATGATAAAAATGCTATTCTTTCTGAATAGTTATCATGTTTCAAAGCAACAGATTAAATATAATCAAATAAAATATTACTAATTCTTTCCTGTTTACCTAGAAAGAAAATACCCCTTTTTTGAGGGGTGGGGCAGAGTATCCCTCTGCAATGTAGGCTGGTGTTGAACTCATTGTGTAGCCCAGGCTGGCCCAAAACAACAATGCTTCTGCCTCAGCCTCTTAAGTGCTGGGATTACCAACATGAGTCAGTACATGCAACTAATTTGTATTCTATGCTCAGCTATTACGTGGTGCTGGGGGATTGAACCTGAGTCCTAAGCAAGCTTTTTAATCACTTACTTACACCCTTACCTCTAATGCTCATATTTGTAAGTACTTCCTTCACATCTACCCAAAGTCTTTCTTTTCCTGCTCTTAAGATTGAGAACCTGGATGCAAGATACTCATTGCACTTAGTAGGGTGGTTACCAAATATTTTCCATGGAGAGCTGCGTTCCAAAATATTTTCAATGCCATTTCCCTAGCACTTGGATAGTTATAATAGATAAATAATATAAAATAAGATTAGTAGAAACATTAAAGGAAGAGATGACATTTTAATGTCTATTTCATCTTATTTGTATTAGTGCGCATTGCTGATGACAGTGGGTGTCAACTTCTAGCAATCAATTTCAATTGCTACTAACTTCTCCCCCCCCCTTTTTATTTCTTGTCAGCTTTTATCATTACAGTGTGGTAGATAAGTCGCTCAGAGAAGTAAGAAGGAATTCTAGCTCTGCCATTTTCATGATATTTTCCTGAACTTGTGCAATTTCAGTACCCAGCTGAATTCCTAGTTTCTTCCGCAGGGAATTC
This sequence comes from Ctenodactylus gundi, assembly GCA_004027205.1. Taxonomy (NCBI): domain Eukaryota; kingdom Metazoa; phylum Chordata; class Mammalia; order Rodentia; family Ctenodactylidae; genus Ctenodactylus; species Ctenodactylus gundi. The sequence goes on from PVKB01001155.1 coordinate 230,603, forward strand.
TTTCAAGCCACTTGCTTATTTTGTGAGTCATTTTTGTAGGCGAAGTCTTGTGATTCATAAATCATTGCAGTACCAAGTAGGTAAACAAGGGAGGGGCCATATCAACTTCTCTACCCTGTCTCAGGGGCACCGAGGCCTTTTCCTATGACGTGATGAGTAGCAAATACACACATTAAGTCAGTGTGAGCATCAAGCTATCCTTAAATATTAGTGTTGCAGTGTTGCTAGATTTCTTTTTCTCCCTAAGTTTTTATATGCACACACACACACACACACACACACACACACACACACACATATGCAAACACACACGTGTTTCAATATGTTTCAATATTTATGTCTCATTCAGAGGCTAATAGTAGATATTGTCTCTGAATTTCAAGTTTCCAATATCAAGTTAGAGAACACTGAGGATAGCGACCATTATGGCACCAACAGTAATGCTATAAAATAGCAACTACTATTCAATGAGCCCTTACCAAGGGCTACACACTCTGGCAATTATGTATATTCAACTCTTATAATATCCCCAGGCAGTGGCTTTATGACCACTTTGAGTGGAAGCAGAAACTGAGGTTTGCGAAGAGAAACATTTGATCCAGTGTGATTAAGTGATGTAGCCAACATCACACGCTCTTTAATGTCAAATCAGGATCTAAATACCCTAAGTCCCAAGAGACCATCTTCCATTTTAGCAAAGGAGATATATCAGAGCATGGGTCTAGAGTTCATTTTAAGAGGGCCCTGTCTTCGGTCATGACTGAGTTAAGAGTCCTGACCTTTCTAATCTAATAAATCCATCTGCAGTGTTCATTCAACAGGACATCAAACTTCTACTTTCTCCATGAAAGAAATGGAAACACCCAGATGGACTCATTTACATCTGCATGCAAACGACCCGTTTCTGCTACATCTTCTGTGGAGAATGGAGGAAGTCGGAATAAAAGGACGTTCCTGGGCACATAAAGTTTGGAGGAAGTGCAGGGAGCCCCGAGGTACAAATTGGAAAGTGAGTGAGTGTCTACATGCAGTCTGGGCCAGTTTCCCACTTTTTCCTCCAACAAGGTCAAAAAACCAAATAGGCTATAAATTTGTCCTTTTATGCCCATTGTCTTTTCCTATGCTACTCTCTCTCTCTCTCTCTCTCTCTCTCTCTCTCTCTCTCTCTCTCTCTCTGTGTGTGTGTGTGTGTGTGTGTGTGTGTGTAAACTGATGCTGATCTTGAACTTTGAACTTTCTGTTTCCTTTATCAGCTGCTATCAGCCATCAGCTGCTAGGTCCCGTGGTTCTGTGGCTTCTTCACTATGTTTTCAGTTTTTTCTTTCCCTCGTTCCTTCTTGCTATCTGTCCACCAAAAGGGCTCTTCTAACTTTAGATTCAAATTAATTTACATTTCCCATAAACCTGATACTTGTCTTATTTGTCTTATAAATTATTTACACTGGAAAGTCTGAATCATGAAAAGAAGCTAAAAGTGATGTTATTTTCACATGTTGATTTTTAAATAGAAGCATAGAGCGTGTTTTACTCACCACACATTTTTTCCTCCTTTCGGTTGTCCTTTGCTCATGTGGATCCCTCATCATTGTGTTTGGAAATTGTGTGACATTCTTTCTCTATGTTCATCTTTTTAAAAAAATTCTTATTCATCAATTAGTCATTACGTGGCCTACTGTGGCCAGCTGCAGGTATAGAAAGCCAAACTTGCATTCTAGAGCTTTCCTACAGGTGATTGTAGACAAGTGTGTCACTGCAATACAATTTTTGTTGAGTGTACTCAAAGTGGGATGAATGCCTATTTCGTGGGAAAAGAGCAGTCACATTCATCTCAAACGATTGGACAACTGGACGAGAGTCAGATGGATGGCTGTGAGGAATGTCTTGGCATGGTGGTATGCTCAAAGACCCACCGTAATCTAAATAGTGGTACAGCCTTAAAAAACTGGTCCAGAGGAGGATATCTGACCCAAGCTGGTGTCTCAGCACTTTTTCTTCCACATTTTTTGAAATTTGGAGCAAAACAGGTGTGTGAAAGTGCCCTGTGAGGCTACACAGCAGCTCAAGCACCTTGATCCTCACTCTGGTTTGGGTTCAGTAAGTTTCTCTATCGCTTCATAACAACATAGTCCTGGGACATTTGTTTGACCTCTTTTTCTTTAGATTTTAAGCTTTTTTAATTTTTAATTTTGGAAAGTAGGAAAAATAATGTAAACTTTTTCATATAGTTGCTATGAAGTACAGATAAAATAATTCATTAAAAGTGTGGCATGCTATTTGTTGAGTAATTGTTTAGGATAAATATACCCTCAAGATTACTATTCTCAAAGTTATTATTAATAAAATATGTCAGGACAATCACTTCTGAAGCAACCCCAGGTTCCCTTTCCTCCAAGAGTTGGTAAATCAGTTCCTTTTGGGGTTTCCCGCTATCTTTCTCTATGAAAAAGATAGATAGATAGATAGATAGATAGATAGATAGATAGATAAAGATTGAGTTAGTCTCATTTGAAGTTTGACTATTTAAAATAAAAAAAATCCTTAAACACAAATCTAATAAGGGAATGGAGTATAATTTCAAATTTTCTTTCCCTTTCCTCAGTTTTCTCTCTATTATTGTCATTTCTTGTGGTCATTTTCAGAACAATTTATTTCAACTTTTACAGTCAGGTTGGATATGAATATGTAGTAGCAAAAGTTGTTCTGTCAACTTTGTGACACAGATGGCGAAAGGATATAAAAAGAAAAACAGATAAACAAACACCCAGACAGGAAGTAATATGTTGTTTCCATTACAGATTCAGGTAATATAATTATGATACATTTTATATACTATTAAATTACATATGTATATTCCCATAATAAAAATGGTAAACATATTCTATATATCATTTGGGTTTAGCAGCTTTTGTATGCTGCAATTTCACACAAGGAACACACTATTTAGGAAGAAAAACACACAAATATTCAGGGTGATACTAGTACAACCAGTGTTAACAAAGCCTGGGAAAATAGAGCTCTATGAGATGCACTCAAAAATATGCTGAATGCCCAAATTAAAAATTTTAAAAATCATCAAAGCCAAAGACCTATCGCCATTAATCTCCTTTAAAATACTCCTCCCTGTTTCAAACACGGATATCCCACCCTTCTGGCCACATTCTGAAGGCGTGCTGGAAGTCAGTCCTTTTTTGTGAGTGCCTTCATGGTCACCTTGATGTCCAAACACATTGAAAACATGCATGGGGATATCTTCCAAATAAAAACATTATGGTTTATCTTCATCTACCTTATTGACGACATCTTGTACCGTGGGACTTCTGGCTGTCCCCCAAAGTTGAAATGACCATAAAATATAAATGCTTTGAGTAGCTTCAGGATGTCAAGGCAGCCCTCACAGGGCAACTAAAGATGATCAAGGATCTGAGTAATGTGTCTTTTAATGTAACAAATTAAAAAAATTAAAGCTCTACCATAGTGTTTGATCATATCTTATGTATGAAAAATATTAGGTAACAAGATCGATTTCCATGTGCTTACAAAATCCACACAGAAGGCTCCAAATTAGATCACCCTCGTGGAATTCCAGAGGTATAATATCGAAATCAGTGGTTATTACACCCTGTTAGGATTTTCACCCTAAAGAACACAGCTCCGTAGCAAGAAACCACATTCTGGTTGGATGTATAAGAATTGGAAGAATCGATCACTTTGTATAATTTTAATGATATGTTAATTATTACTTAATGATATATTGATCCATAATTCCTTGAAGTACCTCAGTTTTGGTTTATCATACTCTGGCCCACAGTTTTATTATTATTTTCTTTTAAATTTATTTGCATAGCCTTGGCTTTAATCTCAATGAAAGATAACTGCAAAACAATAACAACAAAAAGAAATAAAAAGCAGCACTGAATTGACATTTATTAATAAGTAGTTCTAAATCTACCAAAAAATACTTCATAAAACCTGCTGTATTCAAAAACCTCCTCCTACTTAATAAACAAACAAACCAACAAAAAACCCAGAATGGGCAAGGGACATCATAACAGGACTGTTGGCATAAGGAAAAAAATTTAATGCATTTTAAGGTATAATATTTATATATACCAAATCCCCAGATTGAATGTAATTATTATGAATAGCAGACACATACAGATAAAAAGCACAACTGGAATTTATTAGTATTGTGGACATAAAGCATAAGTGTCTTGCTTGCTGAATTCAAATGGCAAAATGGCCGCCACCAGGACTGAGTTACCTCTGATCAACACGAGTCCCTCAGTTATTCTGATTTTCCTGTTCTTTCTGCCTGGACCACCGTGAAATGTTATTTAATAAAAGCCTGGGCAGAGAGACAGGCTAAGGGACGAATGACGATGACAGAGATAAATTGCTTGCACCTTAAGATTCCTTTTCATTTTCCATTCTTTTGTTTTGGCTTCCTAAATATGCAGAGATCATGTAATAAAAATAACCGCCATTTGTCAAATGTTCCTCGGCCCCAGCATGAGGTAGGTCTGTGGGGTGCACTTGCGTGTTCATGGAGATGAAAAGGGGATCCAGGCCAGCAGAGAAACTCGAGTAGCGCAGCGACAGGGTTGACCTTTCTCCTGGGCCCAGAGCATTTTTTCTTTTCTTTTGTAGCTCCCTGAATGAAGATTATCTAGATTTTGGGTTATTTCTCCACTTCTGTCGGGGTGCCTCACTCTCTTTTCTCCACCCTCGTTTTCCAGGAAACTCAGGCTGTGTCTTTCTTGGTATAGCTACAAGTTTTTGTAAGATATCGGAAGTAGGATGTATATTAAATAAAATAATCATGGATTGCTGTTTTAAATTCCCATCCAGAAATGAAGCTCCATGGAGATCTATATGAGATGACAAATCTTACTTGAGGCCACACAGGTTTTCATTACTCTACAGCTTTCAAGTTACATATTCTGCTTTTAAACGAGTGTAGAATATATTTTTTAAAAAATTGTTTCAAACAGGTCCAATATTCAACTGATTATATTCAAAGTTGTATGAGTTTTGTATGAGTGACATAAAACAAATCTTTTCATAATGCATGTCACATGAAACATTCCAATAATTTTATCAAAGATGAAGCAGTACGTTTTCGGTAAAACATGTAGACCTTTTTCACTCTATACCACGTGGTTGCCCATAATATATATGTATTTTGTCTTAGACAATAACTTACTCAAAAAGAAAATGGAGACGGAAATCTTTACACCATGGGAAAAATATCCAGGTTCAATTTTACTTCAACCAAAGAAAGTTTCTCCAAGTTAGCTAAGCCCAAAGCTTTTAGATTATGACATGGTCGATTTTCTACAGGAAACTCTTTCCTAGATTCTTTTTCAAATGCATTTAGAGCTAGAAAGAACCAGTCTTGTCTGTATGGACTGATTAGTAGCATGTTCTCTATCTGACATGTCTTTATGACAGGGAAACAAATTACTCCCTCCCAGAAAAAAAGAAATTTTGGACTATATTAAATTTAAAATTCTTGACTGAAGGTTTCCACCCATTTTTTAATGAAGCTGTCAAATATTTTTTACTTTACAGCAGCAATGGGACTGATGAGAAAGATGGATGCAGAGAGCCACTTGGCTAAACATTGACTCAACCATCAAGCACCATCACAAAATGTCTTCTGGTTAGGGTTTCCCCGAGATACAGCAGGCTACACAGGAACGTAGAGGTCATTGAAAGTTGTTTTCTCTGCATGGAAGGACCAATTCACAGAGCTAGAAAAGAACTGTGTAGTCCCAGGAACTAAGAACCTTGCTTAACTTAAGACATGTATTAACCTGATAAAATAAAGAGTAGTGCATTAGAAGATGTTTGTGGATCTCAGTTTATTTCCTGGTTATAAATTTCAAATGCTAGATCCAATATAGACAGACATCTAACCCACTGTTTATGGGTTATTATTTATTTTTCATCTGTGCAATACTCATAGTACATTAATTATATGTCAAATTAAGTTTGTTATATGCTGTATTTGGATATAAAATAAAAAATGTTCAAGTATGCTGTGATGTTATAGTTCTGCATTTGCATAACTCTGCTAATTTTGTGGCAGCTTTTAAAATTATAAGGTATCAATATCACCTTAAAAATTGTTTCAATGTTCCTAACTTTGAAATTATAGCATTGTAAGTTTTTCACAGGGAAGGGTTTGTTGTCTACTATCTTAATGCCATATTCTCAAAATTGTGCAGAGCCTGGAACATATAGTAGGCACTCAATAAGTACAAGTCTAATGTGTGTATGAATGAATGAGATAAATATTAAATTATCTTGCTTTTAATCAAGAGTCAAATGGAAAAGAATTGTGAGAAGATTCCATGAATGTTTCTTCCATAAAGCTCAACTATAAAAAGACACTACATTAGGCGTTCATTTCATTTCACTTAAGAACATGGATTTATTAGCGATGACTTTCTTGGACTCTATGTTGAGATGAGTTTTGTGGTTTATCCAAACTCAATGAAAAAAGAGTGTCACAATGAATTGATGGGGACATCTGTGGGGTCCGTGGCCCATGTGACAAATACATGCTATTCTTGGGGTAGCACTTGCCTTTGCTGGGTATGTGCTATCCAGATTTTGCCATTTTGTGATAGCTTCTTATCTGATTGAATGAGCCACCCTTCATGATACATAGCGAACCTAAGACTCGCTCAGAATTTAGGTCATTATTTTCTTTATCAGTTTCTGATATGCTGATATATAACCAGAACAAAAAAAAAAAAACCTCTAAGAAAGCCTGTAGATACTTTCTCTTTACTAGAGAATGCCAGGGTGTGGAAGATTCTGTATTATTCTACAACTTTCAAAAGAATATTAGAGTATCAAGTTTTCAACGCTAGCACAGTAGTAAGGGCACATAGCTCAGTGGTTAAAGTGTTTGCCTAACATGCACAAGACCCTGGATTTGATTCCTCACCACTATGTGAAGATTAACTTGGCGTGGTGGCTCATCCTGTCATTCCATCACTCGGGAGGCTGAGGCAGGAGGCTGGCCTGAGTTTGAGGCCAGCTTGGGCTGTATAGTGAGCTCAGGACTAACCTGGACTACAGAGTGAGACCTTGTCTTAAAAAAGAGAAAACTATAGAGCCCCAGTCCTTCAATATCATTTTCAGCGTAATTATAATGTTTCAAGATTGTCATTCAAGTCTGTTACAACCTGATTTTTTTTTACACTGCTTTTTCTCTATTTTCTTTGTATTTACCAGAATGAACAAGACTGATTTTTGTCAGGTGTCAAGTGGAGCAAAATGTAAGAAGAGAAATTTAAAAAAGGAGTTTTCATATGTTCAATCCTTATAACAAACAAAATGATTGTAGGCCATTGATGGTCTAGAGGGTGATGTTTCCAGCATTGCAGACCGCAGTCCTGTCTGAGTATTCTGCAGTCACCAGGAAGGCTGGTCAGTTTAATTAATTCAGATTGGAGACAATAAGCATTTGACACCTTGGAAACAGCATCCTGAGAATTCTAAGTCTTTAGGCGCAGCCTCCCTGTCAGGTGGAACTGAACGATGCCAATAGGTGTTTGAACATTGGGGCGTACTGTCTTTAAATGCCCAGGTCATTTTTGTGAGTCAGGTCGTGTTTGTTGGTGTGCAACACAAATGCAGCCCCTATATTCAGTGTATGGGCCCCTACTGTCAATGCATATTAGCTCCAATCTTATAAGTGATTCAGACTATTTATTTAGTCACAGGTTTGAGTCTCTTTTAAGTTAAAGCACTACCACTTAGGCAAAATATGGCAGATCACAGAGGAGTTTATAACCATTCTAGCCTGTAAATTCAAACCAATTTTTTTTATCAGAATTAGATCAGTCATGCCAACCCAACTTTCCCTTAGCAAATGTTATTTCTATGACACTCTAAGTGTTTTTATTTCCACTGAAACTGACTCAGAGTACATAAAGTTACAGTGCGTCTGCACACTTTTGATATGAGAAGTGTTTTCTCTTTCTTTTTAGGAGCTGTTTGATTTATGTTTTAATATGTGAAAACACAGTTTTGCTCTTTGGAGGATCTTCATCCCTCCCACATCTCCCAAGAACAAAAAACGGGCTCTGGTAAACGCAAGTGAACATGACTGGGAAATGGATTCACATGGAAGCAAAGGCAAACTAATACACTGCTATTTTTCTGGTCTTATTATTTTTTTTCAACAGCTCATGTTTATTTCATAGAAATGGGCTCCACAGATCCCAGCCAGGAAGTTACATTGACTGGGAAGCTGTCTCCTAAGAAGGCAGCTCCAGATACGAGGGCTTGTGTTGTGTAAGTAGCTACTCCGTGTGGGAGCACATCTGAATCTAGGGCTTGGTTTCTGGTTATTAGAAGGTAGTCCCTCCACTTCTCTGCTCTTGCAGATGAAAGTGGTGCTCAAATAACATTCCTAGGCATAGGTAGTGGGCTGCCACGTGGCTTATGGGCTGCTGCATTGCAAAACCATCTGAGGTGCTTGAGGGAAATGCAGATTCCTGTTTCTCACCACACTCCAGTTTCCATACTGTACGTAGCTGCTGCCTTCAGCTCAACTGTTTTGTTCTTCATGGTAGTAAAGCCTGTAGTGAAAGACCCCACAGCTACATCACCTACTATGAACTAGACCTTGATCTTATTTTATTTAGTGACATGTAGCTTGTGTGCACAAGATTGGTGAAACAAAATGTTACATTATCCAACTACTTTCAACCTGCTTCTTGAAAAGGCACATTCCAAAGATATTTGAGCTATCTATTTCCAAATCAAATCTTCCCCCACTTTAATACTTCAGACCAACTTTATCAACATTTCAGCAATGACCTGGGTAATGTCAGGCACAGAAATTCCATTTTTAGCTCTGCACTTGCCCTTGCTCATTTCTGGGGAAATTTTGTTTTTCATAGCTAAATTAATCAACTCGGTGGTGGTTTAGTGCTGTCATGGTGTAAGTCCACAGAATCCCCAACAGCCCCATGTGTTTGGATTTCTCATGTGTTTTGAACACGATGGGATTATGAGGATGCCATGTCTACACACACAGATGACTTCATGGGCTTTTAGAAGGTAAGGTCTGCTCAGAAGGGGCTGGTCACTGGGTGCCTGCATGGAAGGATGTGCCCTTGTTCCACCCCATCCCCTGCTCTCTCTCTGCTTCCTTTCTATCATTCTGTGAGCTGCTTTCCTCCACAGCAGGTCCTCTGCCATGCCTGAACTGAGATAACTAAAAGCTGTGAGCTAATCCAAAACTTTTCCTCCTTTCCTTTAAGAATGGATGTCTTGTATTGTGTCCCAACAATGAGAAAGTAAGACAATAGTCAATTCCACATTCAAACCAAGGCTTCTTCTGAGCTCTAATCCCACATATCTAACGGCATTGTGGGCATTTCACTGGCATATCCATAGCTCACTAAAGAACTACTGGGTCAAAGGAAAAAAACTATTGTTTTCCTGCCTTGATTCAACTCCATTTCTCAACTGGTCTTCTGAAATGCGAATCTTATTTATTCTGACATGGTGTAACATAAAACTGAGTCATACTTAACTTCTTTTTTAAAAAAAATTGTATTAGTCATTGTATTAGTTTGGGTTCTTTCAAAAGACAGAATTTACAGATTTTATCACAAAGGCATCTATTAGGAAGGCTTATAAATCCAAAGATACAGATAGTCCAAGATGGCTGCTCAGCTGTGAAGTAGATCCCCCGTCTGGGACTGCAGGACAGTTGGTGAGGTGAGAGTCTGCTGTAGATCTCTGGTGGAGATCCACAGCTGAAGATTGACAACTGAGAGCAGCAACGGGCAGAGAGGTACAAGTTGAGACCTGAGCAAATCTGTGCTAAAGATCTGCGTGTAACAAGTCAGCGTCCGTAGACAAGTGTGGAGGCGAGAGCTTTCCCAGAGGAAGAAGCTTCCTTCCTTTTATACCCTTGGAGTTCCAGTGGACACTCCCACATCTGGGTGGGTGCTCTTTTCTCATTGGCCAGCCCACAAATCACTCACACTCTAATCCAGACCAGTCTAGGGTGGTTGACAAATCCTAGCCCTAATGGAGATGTGGTTCCTAATTCCCTCAAGTTGACATAATCCCTTCAACGGTCACAGTCATCTAAGCAGTTGCCTTTTAAATTTATCTCGCACCCATCACTTCCTCTCCATTCCCACTACCACACTGCAAACTCCTTATTTCATTTTTAGATCAACAATTATTTTCTTCATGTTTTCTCCAGTTTTTCCTCAGGACCATATCCAGACAAACCTTTATTTTATCATGCCAGGTTTCCATCAATTGGAAAAATTGATTTTTCAAGTGTAAAACCAATCTTGCCATCCTAGAATACTAATAATTCCTTTTTAATGGCACTCATTCACATTGCTGTGATCATCACAAGATACTGCTTTTCTTTAGCTGATTCTAACCTTTTTCTCTTCACCTCTCAATTCAGAAGTTTATATTATGTCTAAGCATAGTTTTCTTTGAGTTTTATGAGTTGGAGGTCACCGAGCACCTTAAATGTGCAAGTTTCACCAAATTGAGGAAGTTTTAAGACATTTTTAAAAGCAGATTTTTCTCCTATATCTTTCTCCTCTTTTTTTGGAACTATGTAACCCAAATGTAAAAAAGACATGAACATAGATCCCTGAGACTTTGTGTTTTACTCATGTCCATATATGCTATTTTCTCCAAGGTTTGAGTTTTTCTATAATCTCTGCTTGCTTTCATTTTTGTCTTGAAAATTTTTTATAATTTTTTTCTAGAAATTTGGTTGTAATTAGAAGAAAGGTTGAACTATAATATGTTTATGCTACTATGGCAGAAATGTCCTTCTGTTAGAGTTTTAAAGGCCCTGCTGTGCTTAATGATTGCCAAATAAATTCATGCAATGTCACTCTCTCCTCTTTTCTTTATTGTCCAGGTATTTGTATATCCAGTGACTTTTCTGACATCTCCAACTTTAATGTCTAATGATAATCTTGACATAAACTTTTAAAAAAGTGAGTTCCCAACCTATCCTCAATTCCTAAAATTTGCTGCTTCAACCTTTTAGTTTCTCTGGAATCATACCTACTTCTATTCTCTCAGACATAACACCTAGATCATTACCAATTTACTTCGAAAATAATTTTTATTTTTTTCACTCACACTCCTCCTACTATCCCTTTGCCCATTTCCATGCTGTTGTCATATCACACACATATGATGGCACCCATAATTGACCAGTCTCTTACTCATAAATGTTTATTAAATTATTGCTCCACCAGCCCTAAGTCTATGCTGTTTGCACAACATTTAATTGTCAGGACTTATCTCATAATGTTGACAAGTAAATGATTGAGAAGGTTAACACTACTTTTAGTTAATTGGATTTGCGGTTATAAATCAGAGAATTAAAAATCCACAAACCTTACTAAAATGGGTGTGGGACTCAGTTCTAGGTTTCAGCCTGAGTGAGAGTCTTGGATTAAATTTTTCTTTATTGAAGATATCTCCATACAAATCTTGCATCACATTTACTTTACTCAGGACTAGGCCACACCCATCCCATGGGACTGTATGCTAGTCCTGAGTAGAAACAGTTCTTAAGCAGAGTTTCTTTATCAAATTTCTTTCAAATTTTTAATATATTTGAGAGGTTTGGGGCTCTTTGATTGATGAGTAGATTTATCAATGGTCTCATAAGGATTTTTATAAATATAGTATCAATTAGAAATTATAAGAAGTTCTTAAAGAATTTCTAAATTTTTACATGTTATTTTACTTAGCCTTTGTCACTAACGTATGTATTCAATCATTCATGATTCATTAGTGAACAGTCCTTTTTCAAAGTTCTAAAGAAAATACCATGAAAATCAGAAATGAAGTCAAAAGCAAATGATTTACTTCCATTTCCAATTATGGATATTTCTCTCAGTGCAGCTTATCAATGGCACAAAGTCACCACCTGATGTCTTCATATTAAATTGGTTTCTTTGCTAGTGTGTGTAGAGGAATATACTAAACATGAAAAACAAGTCAAGAAAAAAACAGGGGACACTCTGATATACTTTTTATGGAAGGACACAAACACACACAAATTTTAGGCAGAGCTATAAGTAAGAAAGAGACATCATTTGATTTTAATTTTGAGAGACAAGAAAGAAAACATAATAAGAAAAGCTAATCTATTTTTCTACCTAACAACCTGGATCATACAACTTTTGTTTTTTTTAACAAATACAAATTGTATTCAGTTTTAGAACATAAAGGAATGAAGTAACAGGGAATAAAGAAACATGAAACTAAGAGTATCAGATATTGGTAATATTGGAGAAAAGTAAAGATGTAAAAAAAGGGAGATAGTGAACTTAAGAGGGAATAAATGGGGTAGAAAGTAGAAGAGAGAGAGAGAAAGTTTGAAGGCAAAGAAATGAGAAAGAGAGAGAGAGTGGGAGAGAGAGAGAGAAGGAGAGAGAGAGAGAGCTCACAAGTTAGTTCTGTGGCTGGTGTGGCAGTTTTGTGTCCCGAGGAGCTCCTTCCCCAATTCCACTCTTCCTATTCTGTCCCATCACCATCTCCCACTAGTTTTCTTTAGGAATTCACATCCCAGTGGCTGGGATTAGTTTTAAGCTTTTGTTGTGCTAGATTATCCAACATAAAGAGTGTATTGTTACTAAATCAACAAAGACTTCTTTGAAGTTTTGAAGGGAAACCATAACTCTTCCATTACTAAGAATTCTTTAGAATACAGCTTCCCTTAACATCTGTCATATTATTACATTGTCTTCCTACCAGCAAGTTTCTCATTGCCTTACCACTTAGCTCTTCCAGCCTAAACCCATGGGAGAAGTATCCAAGTGCTATGTTTACAAGATCTTTGTTCTCAGAAGCTCTGTGCAAATTTTAACAAGATTTGAATTGGAATATTTGCACATGCAAATAAGCTCAAACCAGTAAGCATCTACAAGGATCCGGTAACAGGAAAAAGCATTAATAATACAAATAGTATCTTTGGTGATACTTTCAGGTTTTCTTGAAAGTAAAAAGATTATGGAATTAGGGATTGGAGTCAAAGATGAACCAGTGTTTTAGGGTTCCTTTAATCATAGAATTGTGGATTTCTTTATTCTAAAACGTGCAAGTTGTTTTGAAATTTTACTTACCAATAGATACGGGCTATATTATAGTAATTAAATACAACTCAAGTGGATAAAGAAAAAAACAATATGTATATGCACAAAAACTCAAGATTAATGTAAACGTTATGTATTACATCTATGTGTATCAATAAAACGGGAAAGAGATCACGCTAAACCTCGCTTTACTTAAGGGCAAGTGTTTAAAAAATAAATGTGCAGCTATAGATTACAATCTAGATTGCAGGTGGCTAATATGTATATTTAGTATATTTAAGTCAGAGAATTAAGTTCCTTGTGTATATAAGAGACTTTGGAGATTGCACGTTGAAGCACTTATTACTGTTGAACCATTCCTTAGAGGTTACTACCCAGAATTCTGTTTAAATGTTGAGAAAAAAGTAGCATACATTGAGAACTTTGTGAAATTTTAAATTGTCAATGTAATTTCTAATGAAGATATCTATGGCAATAGTGGTATTTCATTTACTAAGGGTAATGAAGATGGAAATATATAAACAGAATCAGTTACATATTAGAGGCAGAATCATAATGTTCATGAAGTATTTTATTGGAGGCTGATGATACGGATGGGTTAAAGAGAATAACTCCCTAGACTCTGGCTTGAACATGGATGGATTGTGGTGTTGTTAAGCTAGATTGAAACAACTAGGGAAGAAAACTTAAGGTTTGTAAGTGTTGAAAATGATTCAATTGAAACTAAAGACAAGAAAATTATTTTACACATTATTTTAATGATCAGATTGTCATCCATTTGTCATACCCATTATATGTTCTTCATTTAAATCAAGTCAATTATCTTATGATCTTGAAAATAGTTTCTTTAGAAAACAGATCAGAGCTTAGTTTTTCTGTGACTAACAAGTGGTAAAAACAGATACGCATTGAAATTTGGTGACTGTCAAAAATTATTATGGTTAAGTGAATAGAAATAGCATACTAAAAAAGTATCCTCCTACCCTCCTATATTATTTTAGCTTACAGATTATGAAGCTAAACACAATTCCTTTTTTAAATCAAAAGGAAAGAATTTTCATGATTATTCTTGGCAGGAAGACATCACTAGTAACTCTTTCAATGCTTAAGGAAAATTTGCTTGATACCGTTTGCAGATCTCGTGTGACAGCTAAGTGAAGAAACTAGGAGATACAACCAAAAGATTATCTTGGCTATCCTTGAGTCACCAACATTCAGCGTTGTGCTTTAAGATTATTCATGAGAAATTAATTGTAATATGTTATTTAACAAAATATGTCACTTAATATTGAATAAGTATTTTGAGTGCAATCTGAATAAGGCCTCAGAAAATAATCATGACAAAAATCACTGGAATAGAGTCATGAAGCCAGATTGACAAACCTCAAGCCAACAGATCTGACATTCAGCTTTTTGTTAAAACTCATAAACAAATTTCCTGAAACTAATAAAGCAACATTGAATGTAGAGAAGCATTTTGGACCTGTGCATTGATAATCCCAAGTGTGTCCTCTCTATTAGGTCAGAATAGATTGTGAGACTTTGCACAATTACCTTGAATGCTCTATGTAATGATTTGTAAAATAGGAATGATAAACATAACTTGCAGTATGTGTGAGGATTAGAGAGAGAACGTGTACAGTGAATGACCATGTGATTATAATTAACAGTTGTTACTGTGACCGATGATGAAGCTAACAATGATGGTAAGAGTGGCGATAGTTATTATATCTCAGTAGAAATGTGGTTAGAACATGGTTTCTGGAGCCAGTTTTTCATTCACCAGTCACTTTGGCCACTAGATCATAGACAAGATCATAAATACAGCAGAGGTATTAATGGGGTTATTGTAAAGAACATGTGAATCACTGGACAATTAAGTGATTAGAATGATGCTGAGCTTTTAAAGAGTACTTGATAAATGTTGCTATTTGTGTTTATTATGATATTAAAAATAAGTGCAAGAATAACAACAATAACAGAATGACAGAAAATAGTAAATCTTAGAAAAATCTGTCAGTGAAAAATGTTAATATATTTTCAGAAATATCATAGAATTACTTCTTATATATACCTCACTAGTCTGATAAATCTACTTCAATTTTCATGGCTTTACTAATCTCAAACTAATGTTTCTCAGATTCCAATCAGCTTTAATTTATTTTTAACTAATCTCCGAAAATTAATATATGTGGAGATGCTTTTAGTATCATGAAAAATAAAACAAATGTTAAATGTCATGAAACAAATGTCAATAGTTATTACGTTACAGCCTCTCTATTCAGTTATCTATCTGTGCACCTAGGTGATGTTTTACCCATCACGCATCATGTTTTTCTAATTTTAAAAAACACCTTTAAATAATATTTCATTTTGCTCTTGAAATTTTTGTTAATAGGCAGTCATTATTACTCCTGTTTTGTAGATAAAAGCGACAGAGATATTAATTAAAATGTCCAAATTTGTGAAACTTTTCCGTGGCGGAATGTGATCTTCAGACCCAGATTTCTAGTGTACGTTTTCCGAGAGTGTGTCTTCTTTAGTTTATATTTGGTACCTTTTCAGGTTCTTTCATCAATATTCTACTCCTGCACTCTTCCATTCATGTTTATGTAATTCTTCTATTCGTTTATGTGCTCTGTTAGTTCAACAAATATATCCTAAAGCTACTTTAATATACCCAAACCACCACAACTATGCAAAAACATAGCAAGAACAATGGCACAGAATTCAGAAGACCTGCGCACAATTTCTGGCTCCTACAACAACCATCTGTCTGCTCTCCGTCTCCTCCATATGGACGGTCAACAGCGTCTTGAACCAGTTCTAGCTTAAATGCTACCTCCTCTTCGTAAAATTTTCCAAGAATATTCCATCTGAGCAATAATTCCGTGCTGTCACGGCACATCGCTTTTTTTGGTGTATCTTACTCAGTGCATGTTTCCTACCACCTTGAGGAACTATTTGTTCTGAGTGAGGTGAATTCACATCAAGTATTAGGGAAGTGAGAAAGATAAACCAGGAAGGAAGAGAACATGAGTAATTAGGTGGAGCTGCAATCCTTCAAGCCAAGACATTTTTTAGTTCCAACAAAAGCCCAACTCAAACTAGCAGAACTGTCATGCATGCCACTTTCTTCTGTTAGTTAACTTCTGTAGCTGCAAAACGCAGAGATTCATTCATATTTTCTCAAGTAACACAAAATTTACTTTAAAAATACAACTGGTGCGGTAAGCACAATAATTTACCCCAAGGATAACTACTTCATGAACACCAAAAAGTATAAATATGTGCTGTTGCATGGCAAATGAAAAATAAGTTCATCTTCTTTTTCAAGGGGGAGTGAAACGGAGATAAAGTTGTTAGTCTTCTGACCTTGAGGGGGACAAGTGGTAGTATGTATGGGGCCCACTGTCATACAAGGGTCCTTATGAGAGAAAGAAAATAGGAAAGAGTGTTAGATTCACAGAAAATTTTGAGTTACTGTATGATTGGCTTTGAAGATGTGGAAAGAGATCAGGAGCCAAAGAATGCAAGCTGCCTCTAAAACTGGAAAAATTGAGAAAATGAATTCTTTCCCATAGTGTGTTGAAGAAACAGCTCTGCCAGCTCCTTGGTTTGAGCCCATCGAGGCCCAGTTTTTACTTCTGCCTAGATATGTAAGACAACATATGTGCATTCTATTATAAGGAGATAAATATGTGTTCTTTTAGACCATTACCTTTATGGGAGTTTGTTACAGTAACAAAAGGAAGCTAATGTAGGCTACTAGTGTGACAATTACACGCACGTAAACCATCCATGCGAGCATTATAGAAACAAGCACCGTGGCATGGTCTAACTACATTGAAAGATCTGTATACTTGGTATATGTATGGAGGACAATTTCTTTTAGTCTAGCTCTGTATTACAGTTTGTAGACTACGCAACAGGATTTTGTTAATACTTCTTGGTACCTTGTCAATAGTATGAGCCAACGTTTTTCTGTTTCTGCGTCTCTTAACGTTTATCCAATTCTAACCCAAGTACCTCTACTTTCACATAGAAGATGCAGACGACAGGCATTTGCGGCCTGTTTATTTTCTCTGTGTTTTAGTATTGACCGATCATTAGGCCCTTTGCATTGTATCTATTGCCATATGAAAGAAGAGTATTGATTTTATTGAACGACACGGCATCTAGAAGGCTCTAGTGTCAGGTAATCTCAGCAGGTGCCAGCTAGACTGTATTTTGAAGGTTCTTGGATCAGATACCCATGACTGGTACCGTCATTTTAACAGATAAAGAATTGGTGTGAGTTATACAATACAGCCATTAAGGGAGCTTCTCCAACAGGGACGTGTGTGTGTGTGTGTGTGTGTGTGTGTGTGTGTGTGTGTGTGTGTGTTTGTGTGTTAGTGGCGTGTCTGTGCTTAGTAAAATAAACTCAATTTTTCTATAACAATGCTTAAACAACACACTGTGGGT
The DNA here is from genome assembly GCA_004027205.1 of Ctenodactylus gundi. Lineage (NCBI taxonomy): Eukaryota > Metazoa > Chordata > Mammalia > Rodentia > Ctenodactylidae > Ctenodactylus > Ctenodactylus gundi. The sequence goes on from PVKB01001155.1 coordinate 248,197, forward strand.
TTAAGCCTAGGTTCAGCTATCTGCTAAAGCTATAAATCTTCAGGCAAGTTGCTTAAGTAACTAGTCTTATGTTTCTTCATTTACAGATGGAGATAGCTTTAGAATTCACTTCCTAATTGTTGTGAGGATTAAATGAAATAATCCAATTAAAATACTGGGCAGACAAAAAGCCCTTAATAAATGTCAGATGCTATAGTTATGATGTTTATGGTATCATAGTTCTTATGACGTTTTAATGAGCTTGTATTCTTGACTGCTGCTTGAGAATAGGCCTTTTCTTGCAGGCAAAGCATACCGTCCTTCAAGGTGGAAGATGTTAGGTCATTTTACAACCATTCAAAGAATCTTGGAGTTGACGCTTGTGTAGATGCTGGTCAGCTTAGTCCCTCATCCAGTCAGGATTCATTGAGCGTGTACCATGTGACCAAATGTGTTACAAGAAATAGAAATGCAAAGAGTAATAGAATATTATTCACTACAGAGGAATCTTCAGTATTCCAAACTCCCTGACTTGTTAAAGTCAGGGAGAAAGTAAGGAAAGCTACAAAGATGTAATGTTCACTGACTCCACTGATCACTGACTCTAGGTCTTTCATTTTATAAATAAGAAGCAAAGTTTATGTCTATATGAGACTTCTAAGCAACCCTCTGGGCCAGTTGCCACAGCCATTTGAGCAGTGTGTGTGTGGCTCTAGAATTGCTAATAGTTTAGAAAGAGATGTGATCTCTTTACAGAAATCTCTCAGAGCCCAATCCGTGGCATACCATACAATATCTGATTCCCAGAGAACAATTTCTGGTAGAGGTCACCATGTTATTGTTGACATTTTGAGCGTTAGGCCAATGTCTAATATTTTAAAATCTACACCTCAAAATTTTACGCCTTATTAGAAAATAAGGTATAAATTTTTAAATTTTTAAAAAATCTTTAAAATGTATACCTAGTTTAACATCAGTATCTTTTCTGCTACAACGATAAACATCATATAAGCTGAATAGAGAAACCCATGCTTTACTGTCATAGCTTTCCTCAGATTAGCACATGTATGTTATAGCACAATCACTGTGATATGTATGTACCACATTCTCACAGAGTCCATAGTAGTTCACTAGGGTTTGGGCCAACTGCATAGCTAATGGTGTAGCTCCTTCTTCTGAAAACATATTTTTAAAAATCAAGGTGCCAATTCTAAGATCATATTTAGGAATATTTTACATTGTCTGTTCATTCAAATTGTCTGAATGATATAGATTTCATCAGAACCTTAGCATGGCTTTGCAAAACAAATTATTTAAGGTATTATGTGTCACATCTTTCCTAAGCCTCTGCTAAGTTCTGTGCTCCCCAGCATCCTGTGCATTATTGTCATTGTAGTAACAACACTGTAACAAACGACTTGTCACATGTTAATGTCACTTGAGATATTGTGAATCTTTGACAAGAAGGCCTATTTCTCTCTCACTATGTGGGTACAATACACATATAGAGATTGAATCTTTATATTCCCAGTTCCTAATGCCATCTGGCACCCCATAGTAGAGTTTCCTCAAATGCTTACAGAATTCCATAGTGTATGTGAGTCTTATTTAATTATTCATTCAACACGTATTTGCTATGTACCCGTTACCTGTAGTTTATATTCTGAGGATGCCTTAATTAATGAGAAATCCTTTGCTGCGTTTATGTGAAACTTAAGTTCAACAACTTACTTTTAGTAAAGCCTTATAAGAATAATACCATTTTACAAACAATTCTTAGACACCTGACTTAACTTTGGCAAGCCAGCCATGAATTCAGAAGTTTTCTGTTCACTGACCACTTCCAATCAAGCCGTGTTAATGATGAAGGCAGCTTCCAAATATTGAAAGGTTAGTCACAGACTTTGGAGCTCTATGTCTGCTATTTTTGATGGCTTTCTGCCAAAAGCAGCTCAGCCTAATTGGGAAGGGATGTGTTCTTTCCTTGATAAGTGAATAACCCTCACGAATAATAGGAGTTATGTGTGAATATGAAGAAAACCTTGACTTCTAATACTCTGGATTGCATAACAGCCTTTTGGAGACTTCTCTGATTGATGGTCCTTCCCTAACTGGCTTTCATCTATCTATATGACTTGAGGAAAGAAGAGCTTTCTAAAAAAAATTATCTTAAATAAGTCTCTTGAAACAAAGACCAACTAATTATTTCAAAATTCCCCAACGGACTCTAGGATAGTGTCGTGAAGTGAAAACACCCCCATTTGGATATCCCATAGGAACTGCCATTCATAAATGTTTAAAACAGATGCTTCAGTGAGCAACATATTTAATTAAATCCAAACCTGTTGTTATTATTCCAGAAAATATTATTATTAGCACAAGTTCCAAATGGAACTCACAGCAACTTCTGGTTGGAGTATGGGCTTGATACTTTAATTTCTAAAGGAATTTACTTAAAGCAGAAATCATCACATTTATCTAGGTGTATTTTTCTCTGACTCAAAGATATAATCCTTGTGAGAGTTAATTGCTTAGAGTCATTGGTACTTTGATAGAGTGACTGAGCAGGCCAGCTGGCTGGACAGGTCGCATACTGGATTGTAATATGTTGGAATGTGCACACGAAGTATCTGCCTCTGCTTTTAAAAAGAATAAGTAGAAAAGAAAAAAAGTCTTCAAATTTTGTAACATGACTTATAAGATTGGCAGATGTGCCACTAATTACATAATTGCTTTCTTCTGGAGTTCTAATAAAATTATTTGATGCCTAAAATGTCTAGCAGTGAATTATTTAATTTAATATACAGTTATAACAAAAATAATTAGTATTTACTTTAAACTCCAAATTGTCAACAAAAAACCTCAAGTAATTATTTTCATAGTGCTGCATAATGAAATAAATGTGCAATTAGTGACAGATGGTTCTTTAAAAATTTAAAACATAGAAAAATTATATCACCTGTTTTGGCTTTTTTTTTTTTTTACATGAGTGAAATACTTTAAAAATGAGGTACAAAGAGAAGAAATAACTATATCTAAATGAATGCATTAGTTCTTGTGCATGATTCTCTTAAAAATCTTCTTCCAACTATTTGATTTTCAAGCCCAAAATAGGCTTGAGCCATGTAATTTCAACTACCTGACATTGTTTATAAATGACCAATTTGAGGACAAAGATGTCTTAGATATTATAAGACTTATTTTATTTGAGGTCAAGTTTTAACAGTAGGATGATTTTTTTTGCTTAGCTTATGAGAATTCATTCGTTCTGTATTTTGATCTCTTCATTCTTTCCAAAGCCTTATTCAATAATGACCCAGGAAAGATATCTTTCCGTGGCCTGTGAAACAGCTTGGCCAACATGACCAGCATGGCGTCTTCCCATCAGTCTGCAAAATGAGCAGGGATTGCTTCAGTTCTGTTGATTACCCTGCTATGTGCCTGTATTTATTATGAAGGTCTATATGTTTTCTCCTGAAACTCATTAGCAAGTCACCAGGAGTTGTTGTGCTCTTGTTTCTACTGTAAAGTAGTTTATGATCTATTTTGGCAAAGAGATCCTTTCTCATTTTCTCTGTCCTTATTTACCACCCTGTCCTTGGCTGTATCGCTGCAACTCGTCCCAGTGCTGGCGTTTTCATATCAAGCCAGCTATCATAGTGAACGATCAGAATTTAACAAGCCCTAATTTGTTTTTTAAGCATTCCTTTTGTAGTTTCAATCTTCTTATAAAGAAACCACTATGGTATTTTACCCAAACACTGTCTCCTGAAATATAGTTAGACTGCTGAGCTGTGAACGTAAGCACAGCTCCTATCTCATTTATTTTTGTCTGTAAAACTAGGTATAATGGTAAACTTGTTGGTGTTCAGTGAATGTTTGTGGCGTTGCATATTGGCCTATGCCATAGGTCATGGAAAGTGGAAAGGGATAGATGTATAGCTTACGTTAAGAAATAAAAATGTACAAAATATTTTGGATATTTGACAGCATCCAAATGACCTGTTAAATAACACATTCAAGTTGAGTTTGGAATCAACAGAAATATACAGAAATCAGATAGAAAATCTTACATATCAATTTTACTATTGAGCAATACTACAAAAGATTATTTGTGTGGCTAAAATAATTTACTACCATTCTATTAAGGTAAACTGGTATTCCAAATTGCTGTCTCCTTCTGTAGCAACGGACCTGTTTATTTTATTTTATTTATTTATTTTGACAAGAGAAATCCTATTTTATTACCTGGATGCAAGACAGAGAATAAGGACCAAGATAGGCTTTCTTTTTTCCCCCTATTTTGTTGATAGGTGCAAGTGCAAAATTTAAGGTTTACAATGGAGTTGAGCATTTTGTGCACATACGTATCTTGTCAAGGTGACAAGGGCTTTCTCACTCTCCTTTTGTCCTTCCCCCTACCCTCTTTTCCCTCCCTCCACCCCAACCCTGTCCCCCTCTTTCACTTTGTCTTTCATCTAAAGTTCCATGAGATAGTTGTGGTCTGGGTCGCTCATATCAGATGCTGCTCAAGAAGAGGTCCGTTCATCCAAACACTAAAAGAATGGACCTCTTCTTGAACAGCAAAAGGCTGTCACGTTTCTTCTCTGCAGGTAGCTGGATGCAAAGTATCCAGAAGGATCAATGTCTTGCGGATCCATCAACAGACCCACAAGTGATTCACACCAACAAATGATTCAATGTTCTGTCACTCTATAATAAGGGTTTAGAGAAAAATGACAAATAAAATGTAAAAGGAGTTTCCCAACTGGAAACCTGAGTAATCAGAGGTAAGAATTATGTTCAATATTCTTCAACTTTTTTAAATTTTGTACAGAGAACTGTGTGGCCTCCTTCTTTTTTATTATTTTATTTTTATTTTTTGAGACAGAGTCTTGCTCTACGGTCCAGGCTGGTCCTGAATTCGCTTCAGAGCCCAGGCTGGCCTTGAACTCATGGCAATCCTCCTGTTTCAGCCTCCCGAGTGCTGGGATTAAAGGCGTGTGCCACTATACCCAGCTTATGTGGTGCTGGGGAATCGAACTCGGGTACTTAGTGCTTGGCTTAGCGCTTGCTCAAGCGCTTTAACCACTGAGCCGTTCCTCCAGCCCCAGTGTGGCCTCTATTGAAGTACTCCTTCTAAGATCAGGGAAATGGCAATGAAATGATGTCTTTATCATTGACCAAAATTAGTCAACAGGCATGCCTTGGATTCACGGTCTGGCTAATACTACCCTGAAATAGGAAAAAAAATTTTTTTTTTCCTGAAACTTCACACTCTCCCATAAAGGTAGTGATTTACCATCTGGCACTGGAAGCGATTGGAAAACACCTTCTCTAAAGTAATGTGAGGATTCAGGAGATGCTGATTCTTTCAGCTGTTTAAGTTTACAGGATGAATGAATAACACATCCTTTCTTAATGAAGGGAGAGAAGGTGTAGAATCTAGCAGGAAGAGTGACACTTGTTTACATTGTACCACAAGAATGCATGAGAGAAATACGTGTTTACAGCAGAAATAAAAGTCTTACTCATTAGCACAACTATCTCACAGAGAGATTTCTCTGAAGATGTGTTCGGAACAGGCAACACGCCAATACGGATTGAAATCTCAGAATGAGATATGATGACCTGAAGAGTGTATATAGAGAAAGAAATGAGTAAAATGGACAAAAATAGATGAAGCCTCCAGGAAATGCAAGAATTTATAGGATAGAGAGAGAGAAAAAAACAAGTAAGCTGTTAAAAAGCAGCCAGAAAAGTTGAAAAAAAATACAGAAGAGAATTGCACAAAGGAGGGAGTGGCCAGTCCTGGGAAATGTTCAGTGGTCAAGTGTGATAAGGGCTGGCAAGCTTCCGTGGGCTTGAGCAACTGTGTGGGAATTGGGAACATCTGTGAAAATAGGGTCAGTATCAGAAGCCACATTGTCTTCTAGTGAGAACCATGTAGGGGCTGAGGAAGTAGAGATGGATTCTAGAAACCTGACGACAAATGAAACAGCATATGGGATTCTTAAATGAGGACTTCAAACCCAGTCGGCCACAGTCCTATGGCACATTCCTTCAGGTTGAATCCTGGAGGTGATGTTTCTTCTGGACAATGAAAACTGTGGGATTATTTATCAGGCATTTCCAAGCTCCGTCAAGCGAAGGGTAAATAAGGGTTGCAATAACTTTTGGAGGAAACTTCAGTGACTGACGGGGAGGGAAAGGGGCAGGTAGAAAGCTAGAGGGAAGTGCTCAAAGATTCAGAAGCGATTCTGTGAAATGGGCATGGGAACTCAGGACAAAGAAAAGACTTTCTGGTTAGTGCAGGGTATCTAATGAAAAAAAAATAAATAAATTGTTTTAAGTGTACCAATGAAGAGAAGCTGAAAAAAGAGTCTATTGGCTTTCTAAGAAGACGAATTTTGAAGTGGAGACACCTGGCTCCAAAAAGGCTGTTTGCTCCATTTTTACAAGTTCTTTTACCCATATGAACATTTCCCTCTTGGTCCTTCTTTTCCATAATCTTAGATGTTACTGTGACCTGGGGACTCATCCTAGTACTGTGCCAGCACACTCTGTTCTTAGTAGAGTTTATCCGTTTCCACCATCCATGGAAGCACTACCAAAACTCAAATCTGTCATTCTGATGGACTGATTACATGCCACAGTAAGCTTCTGAGTCTCAGCAACCGAAATGACAAAGCTATCAAAGTTTTTGTTCTACAAGTCAGTTACCCTGTCCTTAAATGTCTGAATTTCTCTCATCTCAGAACAGAGTACTAAGAAACTTCTAGATGGCTTTTTGACATAGGATTAAATGACAAAAACAACAACAATAATAATTAGCAAGTGCTTTTGGGCATCCTAAAACTAAATATAATTGATTCCCAGTTACATACCAGGCAGATGATCCAATCAATATACCCCTATTAATTGTTGTATTTGTTTAGAACTAACCCATCTGATATGACAGCAACTGGCCTCTGGTGGCCTTGAGGTCTTGAAGTAGGGTTAAGAGCCACATAAGGCTGTTTAGTAAGTGCAAACACTGACTGAATGTCAAAGACTCAATATTAAAACTAACGTATTAAATATATTAACTAATAAATAATAAAATTGTGATATATAATGTATTAAGTTAATATGTAATATAAACATCAATTTTGTCTGTCTATATTTTAATGTAGGTACCAAATACATATAATATTGCATGTATTCTGATTATGTGTTTTTATTATGCAGTGTTGGTCTAGGTGTAGCCACTTAATTCAGTTTTCAAACAGATCCATCTATTAACACATTTAGCACATTTATTGAAATTATGATGGAGGAATCATGTGCTTTTTGCCATCCTATCATTTAAACTGTCTTCTTTTATAACATCAACTTCTTGATGAATAGTTGCATTCGTGGCTTCTCTTTAAAGTAAGTGAAAATAGCAAATTCTCACTTTTTTTAGTTTTTTAGTTTTTTTTTTTTTTTTTTTTTTTTCTAGTTAGAGAATCAACACTCAATCCAAGCTCAGCCCATTAGATATGGAGCCGGGTAGTGGTGAGGCCACAAAGTCTTCATTCTGGTAATTCTAGAGGGCAGCAAGAGCGACGTTAGTTTCCACTGTCCACAGTTGAATGTAAGTTGAAGTGTTTTTGGAAAGGCTCATCGAACCATTCTTCACTTGTTTTATTCAATTGTGTTTCTGTCAGTTCTTCTTTCTAGCTGTTTCTTAAACCCAGTTTAACAGATACCTATGAACTATTGCTTGAATATGGTTTGTTCCCACCAAATGCATGCGGAAAAATTAATTTTCCAATGTGACATTACTGAGGTAATAGGGTCTTTAAGGGACATAATTAGATCAGGTGGGCTGTCACCTTTGGAAGGTCTTAGGTAGTTTTATCAGGATTTTATAGTTCTGTTGTTATAAAGCAAGGTCGCCCCACATGGATAGCCTTTTCTGCTCAAGGCCATTTCCCTTCTGTTTTCTTTCATACTTTAATATAGCCAGGAGAGTCATCCCCAGCGACCAGCATCATGATATTTGAATTTTCCAGCTACTAAAATTGTGAGATAATTATATTTATTTTCTTATAAGTTTATAGCCTTGGGTATTTTGTTACAACAACACGAAGTAGGCTAAAACCGTACCCAAACTACGTTCCATGAATCTCTCTTCTTGAATAGTATGGGACATATTTCTGTTCTCTATATTTAATAATATTCTGACCTATTTTTCTCACTACATTGCTGAATATGAGTAAGACATCAATTAAAGAAATGAGCCAGGAAAGATGCTACCTATAGAAAAGGTGTTCCTGAGCAAACTCCTGATCCAAAGACATAGAGTCAAGCTTTGTCATGCTTTAGGAAAGGACCCACGGGAGTCTGGCGCGAGCAGCAGGCACACAAGGTGCAACACCACGGACTGGAGAAGCTGCAGCCTTTGGAGTAGCATCACAGAGGATACCACCGGCCATGTTAGGAGTTCATCCTAGCTAACAGGGATCTTCTGGTCTGAGTGAAGCATGAGGTTGATGAAAAGTTCATACTCACAATATAGATAGATTGCTCCATTGGCTAGGAATGATTTGGTGGTAGAGAAAAAGAATCTGACTAATAGAAGTGTGAAGTCTAAAAGCATGTGTTGCAATGTTAAACTCTAAATACAGGCAGTTTAAGGTGAGACTGTGGGTCAAGGATGTCATCAAACCCAGGCTCTTGATAGTTCTCTTTCTTTCATCTTCCTCTGTGTGCTGGCTTTTTTCTCAGATTAATGCCTGACGGCCACTGATTGGTCAGTCAGTGCAGGTGCATCCCACTTCAACAAGTGTCTAAACTACAAAGGGAAAGTAAGAGGTAAGGATCACGCTACTATTTTAAAGATACTCTGTATTTATCAAGGAGTAAAGTCATTCTCAGAGCTCCTTTGCTGATATCTCCGCATGTATAAATATCTGCCAAAGAAAAAGCAGAGGAAAAAACAACTATATATCAAGGAGCACATTCAGGATGAATAAGTTAAAGAAGATTTAACAAAGACACTGCTTACAACGTTCTGAGTAAGGTGTGGGGAACCCATGAGCGATAGAGAACTCAGTAAGTCAAAGTACGTTCCCTAGTAAGAGTGGGCCTAACTATCTCTCTCTTCCTTGTAAGGGCACATGGAGGAAACGGCTCTAAGAGGGCCAGCATAGAGGACCAGCTGATGAGAAGTACAGCCCTTGGTCTCATAAGATTGCCAGCACACAGATTCCATTGGGAGGCAAGTAGGAACAGGAGCACACAAGGAATATTCAGCTTTGTCTAACTGATATGCTATCTCATTGGCTGTTTTAAGCTCCGGTCAGATGACAAAGGATGTCATTGATGTCAAGCTCATAATATAGAGAACATTGAGAGGAAATGGGGAGAATAGATTTGAGCAGGTAAACAGACGCTATCAGGTTCAGCTTGCCAAGCCTAATCTTTTGGCAATAGGCAGTTACCAAAGCAAATGATATGCTAAGAGAAGGAAGGAGGGAAATACCTGTCTTTCAAAAAAAAAAAAAAAAAAAACTGTGTGTACACAGTGGGGCACTAGTTTTCCATAAAGACAAGTACATTTGGAGCTTTGGTATGTAAATAGTCATAACTTGAGACCATCATATCTAGTGAAGTGAATGAAATGCAGAGGTTAAATGTTGTGTGGTATTTCTAATATGAGAAACCAAAAATATGGCACTTAATAGAATCAAATGAGTGTGATAGTGGGAGTTAGGTGGGAAGGAGAGTGTGCAGAGAGCCAAAAATGGGGAGGGAAAGGGATTGGAATGTTGATATGATATATGTGTACAGAATACCCAAGCTAGTTTTTACTATTATGCATTGAATATATATATATGTATATATATATATATATATAATATACATATATGTGTATATATATTATAGTTCACATTGTGATAGGTTGTAGATGGATTAAGGGAGAGAAATTTGTCACAACTATCACTCACAAGAAATAACTTGAGAGGGCTAGAGGAATGGCATAGTGGTTATAGCACTTGCCTACTAAGTGCAAGGCCCTGAGTTCAGTTCCCCAGCACCACATAAATCTAGGCTTGGGCGGCACAAGCCTGTAATCCCAGCATTTGGGAGGCCAAGACAGGAGGATCATCAGGAGTCCAAGGCTGGCCTGGATGACATAGTAAGTTCAAGACAAGCCTGGTTTAAGAAAAAGACCTTGGAGAGAGAGAGAGAGAGAAAGAGAGAGAGAGAGAGAGAGAGAGAGAGAACTTGAGGTAGTAACTTACTTATCATTATTTCTGAAGAGATTCCTATATGACATTATATATAGATCTGATTCTTTCTTGATTAGGATGCATCTCTAGAAATTTGAGACAAGTTCAGGAGAAAAGTTCAGTTCTGTTTCAGAGGAGTACATTTGCCAGCCTCAAATAGATTTATTTTTACATAAATAAAGTCAGTAAATTAAAAATACTTTCTAATAGCCCAGTCAATCATATGGTCCATGTTAAGTAGAAAAGAGAGCGTACATTTGAAATTTACTCTTGTTTCAAAGATCACTTAGCTGCTGAAAAAGGCAAGAGTCTGACGGTGCTTGCATCATCTTCACAGATGGGACATTGTACTGGACTCCCCTCTACTTGCTCATCTGTACGTCGTTGTCTCCAAATTCAATCCCGATGTCCCTCTGCGCCCATGTTCTTTCTGCTCCTCCATCAACATCTCTTTCCCCAGACAACTGACATTTTTACCTCCATTTCAAAAACTATGTTATTTTGAAACTGAACTGCAAATGGAATCAAATAACTGCATGTAACTTTTGAGACTGGCTTCTGTTATTCAGCATTATAAACTAAGCTGAATTTGTTTTGTAAATCAGTTTTTATTACTGAGTCAAGTTCCAAGGTGTGTAACTACCTTTTCCTTTGAGGCAGAGTCTATGCTTTTTGAGATAGTTTAAGCTGGTCTTGAACTCGCTACAGAGCCCAGGCTGACCTCAGACTCGTGGTAATCCTCCTGTCTCAGACTCCTGAGTGCTGGGATTACAGGTGCTTGCCACCACGCCCAGTTTTTGTGGTACTGGGGAATTGAACCCAGAGTCTTGAACCTACTAGGAAAGCATTTTGACCACTGAGCTATTCCTTTAGCCCTGGTGTGTAACTTATTCAACTATATTGCTCTGTAATCAGCTGAGCTTCTTAAACTAATTTAATGTCCCCAGCATTTAGAAACCAATTGCTTAGATGAATTACCATGTGGATATCTAAATCCTTGCCACCGAAAGTGTGGTGGGCACAGCAGCAGTCCCATCCCCAGGTAGAACTTGCTAAAATGTGAAATCTCAAGTCTCATCTCAAAACTCTGAATGGGAATCTGCATTCCAGCAAAATCCTTGGGTGATTTATACAACAATAGAGTTAGAAAAGCATTGATCTAAATCATATGCAGAACATCAAAGTAATGCAAAATTTACTTGAGGGTAGTTCTTCTCCAGATTTTAAGGAAAAGGTAGGTCACTAGTGTGCCCCTGGGAAGAAATCTAGTGTATTTTTAGACCATCATTCACTTAAAAATACTTAACTGGATTAATTTCTTCTAAGTTTCATCCTGCAAGTTACCCGTCTGTATGAAAATATTCTCTCTCTTAGCCAATCTGGCAAATCCACTGGAGAGAATTAGCAACTGGATTGTGGCCATTCAGTGTGCAGAGCACCACCATTTTCACTACAGAAAGCGCCATTGTCTAGAAACCATAGTGAGGTTTTGCCCGCAGCAGAAACCTGCGTTCAATCCCTGTATCCCAGGAGTGGAATTTTGCTTAAAGCCAAATTCTCAAGTCTTCTTAATTTTGACGAAGATATGGGTTTTTGCAAGTGCTAATTCATGAAATTAAAGTTGGGCTTTTCCTAGCTTTCTCTTATCCAGTGTTTTGCGACAGGAAGGACCTTTTGAGCATTTTCCCAAAATAGCAACTGCCAGCAGAGCCAAGCAGGGTTCGCTGTTCAGCTCGCCGTCCAAGTCTTTGTGAGAGGTTGGCTGGGACACATAAGGACATCTCTGCGACTTTGACAATCTTCCAGTGTTTTCTTGTCAGGTGTAGCCCCTGGTCCAAAGGATCAGTGCCCTGGAGAAAGCTCTGCACCTGAATCCTGTGGGCCAGTGAGATCCTTCCACTTCTGAATCTTCTTGGCAATTTTCACATACGTAGCGACTTTAAGATAAATAAATGAGCCCAGGGAACGGTGAAAACTGCCAAGTAAACGTTCTTTTTCTTCCTTTTGAGATTTTTACTAAAAATGTGTAAAACAGTTTCAATAGGAAAAACACAAGTTGAAATGACAGCCAGTACAACCCGAGTGGGATGTACCGCCATTGTGTTATGGCAAGCAAGGAAAAAGCTTCCTTGACTATTGTTTTCATTGGAATGATGTTTGTTTTCATATTCCCTGTTGCTAAATGTAGACCGTCAGCATTTCTAACAATAGCCACAGTATGCGGCAGTGACAGCATCGCTCCTGCTAGTCGTAGGTAGGTGGCGTCAAGATAGTGGTGACCCTAAAGGCAATTTTCCGGTTCCATCTCACTTGCTGTGTTCAATGCTCTGATGCAATTCATGCAGCCAAGACAAAGTGCATTTCACTACCCTGTGCTATTTAAACTGAAAAAAATATGATCAGGGTATACTTTGTTGAATGGATAGAAAGTTATTAATCAGGAAATGTGAAATAACTTTTTTTGAAAACCTACAGTTGACAAATTTCTGTTACATCAAAGTATTTCTGAAATTTGTAAATTACTCACGGGTCTCACGAATCAGTAAATTTGACAATGTTAACCATCACACCCACTTAGGTGATCTCCTTGCTGTAGAATCTAGTCCTATTCTTTGTATAGCTGTTGTGCAGCAATATTTGTAATATGGTCAGAGTCAAAATTGGATTAGACTAACTTCGTCTGATCCTTCCCTGTGCTCATAAGGAGACCTCCAGTATAATTTACTTTTTCTTGCACTTTTCCTTCCAGAGGGGACTTATGGCTTGAGCAGTTGACGTAACTACCAAGCAGGCCTGAACACTCATATTGGGTAATGAATTCTGTGACTTTCTGGTCACTATTCAGCGGCTGTGTTTAGCACGAACCAGTTTTCAGAAACCTATTTCTTTAGTGTGACCCTGACAAAATCACATTTCTGGAGCTGCAAAGCTGAGGTTAGCTTGAGCCTGTGCAGCTCCCACCCTCTAAGGTGTCCCTGACATTGCCAGCCAATCTATTTTAATGAAATTTCCAAACTAGGAAAGTTCTAACTTGAGTAATAACATCTGCATTTGTTACATTTCTCATTATTTTTCACCCATTTTCCCACAAATATTTTCCTTTTACTCTTACCACTGCTTGGCAGAAATAAAGCGGGGTAGTTGGAAAGATAAAGACATATTTGTCTTTGAATTGCATAACAAAATGCCACACTGTTGCAAATACTTGAACACCATTTGTTTGACTGTAACAGGAGTTGGCTTCCAGCAGAACAGGGTAAAAAATAGGAAGCCAGCTATTGACACCATGCTTGAACAGTGAATGAAAAATAATAATCAATGTATGTGAGCATTTGCCCACATGTGGACACGCTCATCACAGAGAAAGGAAGGCGAGGCTACTTAAAATGGTTTTGGATTGAAACTCATTAAAAAATTTGGAGTGGGATTGGAGACTTTTCATTCAGAATCTCACAGCTCGGGGAATTCAGTCAGAGGCAGAAGGTTAAATATCGAATGGTCTCTCTAATATGAGAAACCAGGTCACAATCATTTCATAGAACTAATTGAGGACAATAATGGGAACTGGTGGGAAGGGAAAGAGAGTGTGAAGATCAAAAAGAGAGAGGGGAGGGATTTGTATTGTTGCCATGATATGTACATGCACAAAATACTGAAGATCAATGTAAACATGATGTATGCCATTTATACATACCAATAAAATGGGGAAAAAGATTTTTGTATGTCTATTAAAAATTTTACAGATTTTCTCAGTTCACAAAAAACTATTTACCCATGTTTCAACTTCATGAATTTCATGAGCAATAAATCATATGGAAAGACTTTTCATGTGCAAAGTACCTCCACATGCATCTCCCTGTGAGTTTGATGACAGAGCTATGTAATAATTGTCAATGTGCTTATTAGGAGCTATGGAAAACATGACATAGGATTATTTTTCTTGATAATTTTTTGTTTTCATAGTGGTTCAGTGATACATACTGGAGTCATTTTTTTTCTGTGCTCATTTGGATATATTCTTAATCTTTAATCTTTTTGAGTGGAAAATTTTTTGGAGGGTTGATTGTTATAGCCTGTGTAAGGTAAGTGTCTCTACTTTGAGAGATGTGTATTTATTTTTCACTTTTACTATAAATTGTGGCTGCTATTGCACTTTAATGTAATAATATGCGTTCTGTTGAATTTTCTAGGACAGATAGTGGTTAATATGAACATTTAACAATAACCCCTAACTTGAGCTGTGTTTGTTCTCTTGTTGTGGTACTGAGAATCAAGCTCAGGGCTCTAATATTGAGCTAAATCTCTAATCTACTTTTTTATTTTTTATTTTGAGACACAATATTGCTAAGACACCAAGTTGCCCAGACTGGGTTTGAACTTGTGATTCTCCTGCCACAAGCTCCCCCAAAATGCTGGGATTATTGACCTCTACTACCAGGTCTATCTTCTTGGATTGTTCTTAAACCACAATCATTAAGATGTGGATGATTTATCCATTTTACTGTCAGGGAGGACTGAGAAATCTGTAAATTGTTGAATAATAATTAATTAAATAAGCTTCTCAGAAAATGTAATGAAATGCTTAAATTCAACAGGGGCAATGTGTATATAACACCTATTTTAATGGAACTGAAATTTGGTTACAAAATCTGGACACTTTAGTTTTAAGATTGAGTAATTACCTTCTTACAATGTGAAAATGGGAGATAATAATTATTATATATTGAGAATCTCTTTCAATTCGACATGATGATAGATGATTTATACCTTTCATTAAAATTGTTTTCTCTTCAACAGTCATGTTAAATACAAGAGACGAAAAAACCAAACTGGTTAACCAAATGTCACACAGTCAATAAGGGGTTGAGTTGCAAGATGTTGATAATATTTAAAAAGATATTGGTAAAATGGGGTTTCTGACTAAAGGAGACTCATTCATCCAATGATGGTCCATTTCCTAATTGAATAAATGCAAATAATTGTGACACACAATGTTCACAGTTTTGTAACATAGCAGACTAAAATGCTAGACAAAAAAGAATAGTAAAGAGACACCTAGATTATGGTCAAAAACAACGGCTTCTGGATGAAATTTTTTGACCTGATGAAACAGGAATCTTTCTCTTAAAAGCATTTAAAAACATTTCTGTCAGGGATAAGAGCACAGAAAGAGTAGACAGAGTAACTATTATTTGAATTCAATGAATCCTGGGGCTGGTAATAACTAACGAGTCTATTTTATTCTAAACAAAATTTCAATCAAAGAAGATTTTGTACCTTACAAAATTGATGAAATAATGGAAAAACAGTAGGTATATGAAACCCTTCCCCAAGAACTCAGTTTGGAATGCAACTCACTTGAATATAGACCAAAGGAAAAAATAAAATTATAATACTAAAATGTTAAAAGTATTTTGATATAGCTTCACAGGTATAGCCCACTTGCAAGAAATAAAAACCATGATCTTCCTAAGACTGTACACATTTATGGCTATTGGGCAGTAAAGAAATGCAAGAAATACATTTGTGAACTAGACTCTATTTATATTTTATAGTAGAAAATAATAATTTGTAAAGTTTAAGCCCAATGTCATTATTACTGATATCTAGCAGGCATTAAATAAGCCTATTGTGCTTACTATCAAACACCACTTAAAATATTTCATGATATAAATAACTGAACACAGAACAATACCAAGTGAACTGGCATTACAATAGAATGTCGAGTTATTAATCTGTTTATGTAGTCTTGTACCTCTTTGTAGAATTCAGACATGATATAGTCACCCAGCAGGAGGAATTCATTTTTTATGTCTGGTTTTGATGGTAGATAGCTGCTTGCTGAGAGAAAAACAGGAAAAATTGCAAGGTATCTCTTTAATATTGAAGGTCCAGATTCTTCTCTGAGATTAAGCCTTAACTTTTGAAACAAAAACCAATTTCTATGAAGACCCCCATAACACACTATATTGAAAGATAGCACCACTCTGGTGTGCAAGAGAAATCTTCTTTCCCCATTGGCACCTTAGAACTCTGAGTCCTCAAGAACAAATACACCATCACACTGTGTTAGACAGACCTGGAGACTCCCAGAAATTAATGAGTGAAATTTAAGATGAAGCTTAAACAATGAAGAAATGGAGTAAGAAAAATTGTGTAACTTCTCTAACCCCTGTAAAACTGGAGGCCTGAGAGATACAAAATATGTTTGAAAAGTCAAAGGATGAAAATTTATATTTAAAAGAATGTCACTTAATTACAAAAAGACATACACAAAAGTATGAGAACAAGCTCTATCATCTAATTAATAGAATTATGTTTGAATATTTGTCCTTACCACCAAATTTGTAGGCTTGTATAAGATGATTTGAGATATGAGTCTCAAACTCATCGTTGGGACACCTACATAAGATGTATTGAAGAGGAGATTCTCTCTCTTTCTCTTTCTCTCTTTCTCTGCACTAGGATTTGAACCCAGGGCATTCGCACTTACCTACATCCCCACCCTCACTTTTATTTATTTATTTATCCATTAATTCACTTATTTTTATTTTGAAACAGTGTTATGCTAAGTAGTCAATTTGCTTGGTCTCCTCCTACCTCAGCCATCAAGCCTGGTGAGATGGTCATTCTTAAGAATTTTTGTAGGCACTAATAAGAGATTTTAGGCAACTCTTTGTACCTACATGCAAGGTGAATTTTACTGGGGCTATTTTCATTTATAACTGGTGAATCTCCAAGCAATATTGAGGGCGACAGAACAACGAAATCTCTCAAATCCTTAGAGTCTTTTACATGTCCCAAATTTCCAAATTCTTCTGCATAGCAGGACCATTAGAACAACTCATGAAAATGCAGATTTCCAGGCTATATCATTAGGTAATCTGGACAACCACTGTTTTAGTAGAGATTCTTTAAAAAAAATTTAACATCTTCCCAGTTTTGTAAATCATTGACACAGACAGTGTATGAGGAATTAGGGAAAGGAAAAGTGAGTAGAGGTAAAAATTATCAGATAATTCTTCACTGGAGAACTGAGATTTGTGCACAGTGTAACAGAAAGGGCCAACGGGAACCACAGATAGAAACGGGGTGTTATATGGAGAGGAAGATGCTTTAGGTCAGCAAATAGCAGATACAGGAATTAAGCCTTCAAGTCACAATGTTTTAAAGCAATGAAAGTGTATTTTTTCCTCAAGTAACAATACACTCAAGGTGTTCCTGATTGGCTGACAGTTCATCAGTGGTATTTAAGGGAATGCTAATGTAATTAAGATTTAATTCTATTGTCCTTTAACCTTTACAATCATTTTTTACCAAATTATTCTTTTTATTAGTATGTAGCTTCTGTATGCATAATAACAATCAGTTCAGAAACTGGTGTATATACATATTACATTCTGATTATTTTTCCTTCCCTTCCTTTTCCAACCTCTTCCTTCTCCTCCACACCCCTTTCCTCTGCACAAAGTCTATCTTCTTATTTTCTTCCATCTCTCTTTTATTTGGCTCTTTTACCTTTTTATTGTTTGTTTTTCTTATATTGCAGAAACCACACAATATTATTATCATGTGTGTCCAATTTTTTTCATTAAGTATAATAGTCTCAAGGTCCATCCATTTTCCTACAATTGATTCAAATTTATCTTTCTTTATGGAAGAGCAGTACTCCATTGCATAAATGTACTACATTTTCTTAATCCATTCATCTGTTGATGGACAAAGTGAGTGATTCCAAAGTTTATCTCAACGAATAGAAAAAACAACGAGTTCTCAAAACCTTTGACCTCAAAGTGATTAATATTACATCTACTAGCACTCCACTGATAACATCTAATAACATGACCACCCTTCCACGCAGGCTGTTTGAGTGAATAGTAGGAGACTGAAAATTATAGTCCCCACTTAGACAGTTGTGTGTCAGTTGCTTAACACCACAGTTTAAGTTTGGACTCATAGAGAATCATTTTCAAGTAAGCAACAAACTGTAAATGAAAACCAATTTTCATAGTGTTATTCTGCTACGTGTGTTAACCTTAGTTACATATATTTCATATTGTATGTTGATATAAGTTTCTGTATAATCACTTTTTTAATATTCTACTTTCTTTAGGCGCATGAGCTTGAACTTAAAATATTCATGTTTTTGTGCACATCCTTTGATCCCTTCAGACCCAAGGTTGGATTTGCATGCATGAGGCTGACACGTGGAGGTAATTCACCAATCAGCACACTGCCATCTTGGGCCATCCCAAGACCTTCCAATAGAAGGTCTGAGAGACTAAAGAAGTATGCTGTGGGAGTATATTTGATTTATTGTATTATTGTGTTTCTGTTATAAACAGGAAGACATCTTATCCAGAAGGAATTCAGCTAAGGAGTGTTTAATGTTTATATGATCAATTTCATAAGAAAGAAGTAGTATTTATGAGAATAGCCAAATAAGGGACTTTCCGAAAGGAAAAGACCTCAGAGAAGCAGTTCTGAAACCCAGAAAGCCAAAGAAAGAATAAAACTGAGAGTTCAAGTCTCCTAAAGATGGAAATGTTGTGAAATAAGCAGGTGTATGAAAAAAATTGATTTCTGTGAAGAACAATCAGTACTCCCACCTAATTAAGGCTGTTCTGACATTTTCGTGTGTTGCATTGTTGGGCTATGCGCAGAATGTTCCTACTGTCTTTGTTAATGTATTCTGAATAAAGATGGGTTTTATGTTCATTCTGACCTTGTGACGCTACCTTGAGCTGCACAGTAACATATAAAGAGGTAAAGAAACTTTACAATGATCAATTTTAGTTACTGAGAAAAGTGCTTATGGCTAAATGAATTTTACACTACTGTATGTTGAGTGACAGTTTCACTTGTTAAAACTATTTTTGAAGGGATAATACTGCTTTAGGAAAAATCTGTTATCTTGTGGCTCCCGGGCACATGAGCATATTACTCATGATTTGATAATGTTGTTGGGGAAATAAAATTAGGAACATTTGTCAATATTAATCTAATTGTTGTGAATTTTCCACTCTCTAAAGATATATGGTTTTAAGATAAAGGCTATTTAAATCTTTAAAATAGTTTATCTTGACTGCAGAAGGTATTACATATTTTTCCCTCTATAAATACTTTACCAAGCATACTTTATTTGAGGTTAAATGGAAATAGTAACTAACAATTCTTGCATTCATGACAAAACAACTTGGCAAGTTTATACACAATTTATGAAATATGAACAAGATTTTTTTAGGGATTTTGAGTGGCCAGTACTGATGTGAGAGACCAAGGTGAACTAGCATCATTCAATGCTGCTCACCAGTGAGAAGAACATTTTTGCTCGAGTGTGTGTGTGTGTGTGTGTGTGTGTGTGTGTGTGTGTGTGTGTGTGTGTTTAATCAAGGGATGCTTTTGGTTTAGAAGCATTTGGAGTTAGGGCAATAAACCCTGAGAAAAATCCTGTAATAGTTACACCTGAAGCCAACAACAGCAACAACAATGAAAATAAAATCAGGTTGAATATGTTTGAAAAGTTAGAGCAGCTGACATTTTATTCTCCTCTGGAGAATTATTAGTGTCCTGAGAAATCTCAGCTCCCTGGGAGTTCTGATATCTGGGGTTATACAGCTGTTGGCGTGCCCAAAATGCATGAGTTATGAGAGCGGGGAGGAGAGAAGAAAAGTCTGTTGAGAACTAGATTTTTTTTTTACATCATTAATGAAGACCACACTTTGTTTTAATGTCCTTACTTTCTATCCAATGCCCTTTCGTGTTCTAGGATTCTCTCCAGGTACTGTGTCACATTTATCTGTTGTGTCTACTTGGGTTCTTCTAGGTTACGACAGTTAATCAGACTACCTTAGTTTTTGATGACCTCAGTAGTTTTGGGAAGTCAGTTGTTTTGCAGTTTTCCTCTGATACAATTTATCTGTTATTATTATTTTTAAAGACCAAACTGGAGTTACTGGACACCAGGAGAGGAGTGGATGGAAACACCTAGAAAAAATGACATTATCTTCTCTTCTTATCAAAGGTATGCCACTGTTGTCTTTAATCTTCTTGAGAAAGTATTTGTCAGATTTCCACTGCAAACTTATTAAATTTTTCATTTGTTCGGTTTTGTTCTTTGTTTGCTATTTGGTTGGTTGATCGGTTTTGTGGTACTAGACATCAAACCCGGAGCTTTATGTATAGTAGGCAACTGCTAAATTCCTATTTCTAAAAGTTATTCTTTTTTCCTTCTCATTGTTTACTCTTGGGAGGGAATTTACTGTGTGGAGCCCACATACCACAAGTAGTACAACATACTTCATTTCCTCAAGGGAAGGTGGTCTACTTTCATTATTTGGAATTCTTTTTAAAAATTGTCTATCCTTCCTTCTGTGTATTGACTTACTCATATTCATGTGAATTTGGGGTATTTATTTTGTCTTTGAGCTATAATTTTATTTATAAGACAACATTTATTTATATCACTTCTCGAATTTTTCTAGATTTCACCATTTGGAACTGTTTCTAAAGACTCTTGTGTCTTTTTGGCATAGCTCTACCGATGTAAAACTATGAAACCTTCTTTAGCTTTTGCTGTTATGAAAATGTTGAAGGCTTCTCTGACCTTTCTCTTGTTCCAGTCCTAGAGTCAGCTATGTCTTCCCTGAAGTCATGACTCTTCAGTGGGGAAATTGACAATGGTTATAGAAATCAACCTGGCTTCATCCACTAACAATTTGCCATCCACTTAATATTTTAGTTCCAAGACACATGTTACTGTTTCTGGGTTTTTGATTTATAAACCACTAGGACAAAGTATTATTCTTCAGCTTCACTCTATGTCTTTCTCTCTGTGTCTCTCTTTCTTTCTGTGTATGTGTGAGTGCGTGTGTGTGTAACACTGGTGATGGACCCAGGGCCTTTGTACTGAACTACAATCCAGTTCTTTTTTAATATTTTATTTTTAGATAGATTCTCTTTAAGTCATTAAAGATAGTCAGGCTCAGCTCAAAGTTGCAATCTTCCTGCCTCAGCTTCCTAAAGTGCTGATATTATCAACATGTGACAACATGTCCTGCTCATTCTTTAGTCTCACTCATTTCGTCACTTCCGCTTTCTGTTCTTGAGTTCCTCCATGTCCGAACTGGCATTTTAAAGTTTGCATACATTAAGCCGCACTCTTTGTGCTTTCAAATTTTATAGATTTTTGGAAATACATGCAAAATCATACACAACTGTCTCACTTCCTTACAAATTTCACTTGTGTTTCATTCATCCAGTTCCTTCCTTACTCACCGAATGAAAGTGCTTAATGATCTTTTTATTGTTTATATTATTTTACTTTTATTCAGAATATCAAACAGAATCCCACAAAATATAGCCTTTTCAGTCTGACTTCTTTCACTGTGGGGTACATTTTTAAGCTTTATTCATATTTTTGAGTGGATTGGTAGCTCATTCCTTTGTTTTAATTCAGCACTAAGCCACAATTCCAGACTATTTGTTTTTCCACATAAAGTCTCCCTATGGCTTAGATCTGGGATACCCCCCCTCCCCCAAAGCCTCATGGTATGAATGTTGTGGTGTACTTGTGAAACCATGTGCTGCTAAGAGGGGCCAGGATGGAAGGGGTGGAACACTAGAACTTAACTCAGAAGGGAAGCAAGTGAGCTGTAAAGTTTTTGCCTGAAATATCCTACAAAGGTCTCTTGATCTAGCTGTTAGTGCTGTTTAAATCATCAATCTTCTTAAAGATTTTTGTCTGCCGGACTTACCAAATACTGACAGAGGAATATTGAAATTTTAAATTACAATGGCTGTTGTGTTTATGTCTCTCTTCAGTCCCACTCTGTTTCTCTCTCTCAATTTCACACCCTTTGTTAGAGGCATCTATATTTGATATAAAATCTTGGAAAATGGGCCCTCTTATACTTATCTAATGCTCATCTTTATCTCAGATAATCTTTCTTGTGAAACTTTTGTTTGATTTTAATATAGCTATTCTAGATTTCTTGAAATAGCCGTAAGGAAGACATAATCATTTTTACCTCTACTTTTTATTGATAAATGAGGTCTTTTTAAAATTCATTATGACAATCTGTTATTTTAATTAGCATATTTGGGCCACTTAAAGTTAGAGTAATTATTGATATAAATGGATTAGCATCTACCATGTTTGTAATATTTTTTCTGTCAATTGCATAATTTCTCGGTTCATTTCCCCCCACTATTTCTATATTTCCTGGTTTAATGAAACATTTCATATTATTATATTTATCTTTTCTTTTAGAATATCAATTACATTTCTCCTTTTGGGCTGCCCTGTATTTTATAACATTAATTTTTAATTACTCAAAGTCCATATATATATATCATATCATATTACTTCATTCCAGCTCAGGAAACTTAAACTAGACTCTTAATTCTTCCTTATCTCGCTTATGCCACTACCCCTACTCTTTTTAGTTACCCGTATGCTATAATTATCTAGTACTTTATTAATAATGTTATTCCAAATGAAATCATCTTTTAGGCCGTTTCAGAATAAGTAAGATGAAGGATTTTTTATATCTTTATTCTTTCCCTGAACTTTTTTATGTAGACACTTTTCTGACACACATCATTTTTTGTTGTCCTTGAAATTTTTATTTTGATATGTGTCAAGGAAAGCCAACAGACAAATAAATTCCTGTTTGTTTGTTTTCCTTTGTTGAAGTCTTTGCTTCCCTGGCATCTTTCATGAGATTGCCCTGTGTCTTTGATTTTCTGTAGTTAAACATTATTATCCAGGTAAATATTTTAGTGTTTGTCTTGCTTGATGTTTTCTCTGAGATTCTTGGGTTTGCCATCTGATGTTTTTCATTCATTTTGGAAAGTTATCAGTCACTACTATTTCAGATATTTCTCTTTCATTCTCTTCTCCTTCTGATATTTTAATTATATTTAATGTTTAGTTTAGATATGATTTTGTAGCTTTTATGTGTCTGCTTTTTAAAATTATTTTTTTCTCTTTGTCTTTTAATTAGGGTATTTCTTTTAACCTACCTTCCAATTTATATTTTTTTTTCTTCAGCCACATCTAGGCTACTTGTAAATCTGTACAAAGCGTGATTTCTTTTTGTTACAATGTTTTTTATGTCTAGAAATTTTTTATTTTTTCCCTACAGAACCTACCTATATGATTTTGTGCATTTTTTCCATTAGAATCACTATGATAATTATTTTTACCTTTAAAATAATGCCAATCTTTCTCATAACTGAGTCTGGTATTTTGTCTCTTTAGATTATATTCTTTTATTACCTTTAGAATGCCTAATATCTTTTTATTGAAAGCTAAATGGACATAAGTGATAGAATCTTCAGTGAATAGCACCTCATTGCGATGATTTCTATTAATCTACCTATTTGCTACACAGTATACATTCATCTCAAAATTCCTTAGTCTCCTTGTTTTTGTCTTTGCTTGACTTTAAAGTTTCCAAAGTACTCCTCTTCACGAAGCATCTGTATCTCAATGTTCCTTCAACTACAGTTGTTGAAATACTAGGTGTCTATTAGTCTTCTGACCATGTGGTAGGGGCTTTATTCTGTTCTTACAAGATCAAAAAAGAAACAGCCAGGTGGCCTTGTAAGTACCAAGGCATGTGCGTGCAGCCTGAGAGCCACTCGGTAGCTTCAGTGTGACAGCCTGGCAGCTTTGAAATAGTCAACTATGATTGTATGTTATCACATAGGAGAAACAAAGGTGTCAAAACTGTACACAAGAGGGAATTCTCGTTTGTTCTAGGCTCAGCCTCTGGATAATACTGCTGGGCCAAGTGCTGGCAGTAATAAAGCTGTGTCCTGCATAACTCTGGGTGTCCAGCTCTCTGTCCAAAAATCCTACAATAATAATGTATGGGTCAGGGGCAAAACACTATAAACATGTCGTGAAATGTACTCTGTTCGTGTCCTGTCCCTAGGGCATGTGGTTTCCATGGTGGTGTCTCCTCTGGCAGGGCTTTGTGTCTCTTCCTGTCACTCGAGTATATCAGTCTATTTTCTTGAACTACTGATTTCTTTTGACTTTTCTCTCCTCCCTCTCATCTTAGATGAAGTAGAAATGCTGGAAGAAGCTACAGTGGAATGGCATTCTTAAGTAGGATAAGGCTGTTGTAAGATCTTTTCCATTGGAAAATAAATCTTTGTTATGGAGAGGGATCAGAATGTACTTTGCTAGGTCTATGTTTTGCCTTTGACTGCTGGAGAAAAGGCCCATGAAAATGGATGCTTTTATCTATCACTTCTCCTAGGATCCCCACAAAACCCTCCCTCAAGCACCAGCAGTTCCTCTTTCCCATTCAAGTCCACACTATCTTTAGCAATTCAAAGAAAGTGCTAGGCAAGTGTTTCTGAGTTTATGGCTTCAGCAACTTTTGCTCATTGCAAGTACTCCTGGGTTGTGGCTCTCCCTTCACGTTTTGAGGTGGCAATTGGCTCTATAACTTTAGTTCTGTTGTAAGTCCGAGAAAAAATATTGATTTTTGTTTCGTCTAGCCATTTCTTCTTGTAAGGATAGAAGTAATAGAATTTTATAGAGATTTCACTGTCTCTGACAGCAGCTTGCGAGGTGACCTATTTTCAAGTGAAGCAAACACTCTTCCTTAAGATTTTAAGGGGCAGAGTTGATTTTATATAAACATGTCCAAAGAAATACATTTCAAACTATGTGATTTATTTTTTCACTTCACTTTATTATTTTTAGTATGCACGAACTCCAGATTCAATAATACGTTGAACACATATGGCTTGGGGAGGCAGTGACTGTGTGCATCACTTTTGACTACTTTTCCCCGCCCCTTCCTCTTTCCCTACGCTTTCCCACCTCCGACTCTCAGGGATTCATCTCTTTGTAGCAGTCCGTCATCACTCTTCCAAGCCTCTCTCTCAATTTGAAATCTGTTTTGCAATTATTTATGTCAATTTCATAGGAGGACCACCAGTCAATACTTAGTCTTTTATGTTTGGTCTTTTTAACTGAACAGTATTAACTCAAAGTGGTTGCATTTTCTTTCAAATGCTTTGAATCCGTCTCTCTTTGTGGCTGCGTATTATTCCATTATATAGTCCTTTGGTTATGGGCAAGTAGATTGTCTCTAGGATGTAGCTGTTACAAATTGTGGTGCTATAAACATGTATGCACACATGTCTTTATGATATGCTGACATTACTTCTTTTGGAAACTTGTCCAGTAGAGCTGTAGCTGGATCAAGTGGGATTTCTATTCTCAGATTTCTCTGGCACCCCCAGACTACTTTCCACAGTGGTTGAGCCTGATTTCAGTCCTACCAATAGTGTAGAAGCATTTGGTTTTTCCCCCCAGCGTTGCCAACAATTGTTTGTTGTTTTTCGTAATGTAGACTATTCTTACCAGAATGAGACGAAACGACCACGATGCTTTAGTTTGCATTTCTCTGATAGCCAGTGATGTTGAACGCGTGTTGGCCCTTTATACTTCCTCTTCTGAGACGTTTCCTTTCAATTCAGCTGCCCTTTTTTGATAGGACCATTTAGTTTAGGAGAGTTTTGAGTTCTTTATGTATTCTAGCTATTAATCCTCTGTCTAAGGAATTCCTGGCAAAATTTTTCTCCTACTCTATGGGTTTTCTTCACTCTGTTGATTTGTTTCTTTGCTGTGTAAAAGCTTTCTGGTGTGATGTAGTCCCATTTGTTGATTCTTGCTGTTCATTCTTGTCCAGCTGGCATTCTGTTAAGAAAATCCTTCCCTGTCCCTGTGTATTCTAGGGTTTTACCTATTTTGTCTTCTAGTTCAGTGTTTTTATTTTGGTATCCAGTTCTTTGATCCATTTTAATCTGATTTTAGGATATGCTGACAGATATGGATCTAATTTCATTCTCCTGAATGTTAAACCATGTAATTTAAAGGAACAAATTTAAGGGGAAATTTTTTGTTTGTGTGTGTTCATGAAGGTACACTTTGTAAAACATTGTATAACAGTACTGAATTGCATCTACTAAATGTATCAAACCAAGACAATATTTGGAAATATAATCTGGCTAATATGAAATTCATCTAGACAAGCTTTCTAATAAATCTTTTCTTTTCTTACATTATATCCAGGTAATGTGGATGTTTTAGATGATAGATGGAATTATCATACCTGCAAGTTGATCAGATGCTTCTCTTTAAATTAATTTACAATCTGTACTTCAAATTAAAAACAAGATGAAAAACATACCTTTTGATATAAAAAGGGTACTCAGCATTCTGATCTTCACAGAAAGCATACAAAAAAGAATTGACACAAAATATAGACAGAGAGCCACCTGCAGCATTTAATTTTTTATTCATCTGCCAGAATATATAGGGATCTGCCAGAATATATTCTTGAATATGGCTTTGAGATAACTGAATTGCAGACCACATTGTACAAATGTGCATCTACTATTCCAACCAATTGCAAATACTTGATCTACACAGCACTTTTCATGTGTGTCACTGTTGCATATATATATATATATATATATATATATATATATATATATATATATCAAATTCTATAACTCATTAGAAACACATGGCTTGGGGAATCAATGCCAACCTACCCCAGTTTTGGCCTCTTTTCTTCCTTCTTAGCCTTGACCTACACCTTTCTCCCGCCAGAGACACATCCCTTTCCTAGCAGTCCATAGCCCCTCTTTCTACCCTGTCTCTCACATTGGTCCTTTTTATGATAAGAGGAACACCTGCCCATTGTCAGTCCATTGTGTCTGACCCATTGTTGCTTTTAATCTGACATATCCAAGAGATGTAGAAGTACCGCTAGCAGGTTTTAAAAGATGAGGAATTTCAGATTTACTGCTTTCTTACATTCACATAAAAAGTCGCTCAGATTTGATGAAATAGAAATCTAAATCTGTGACTTACATTCCTAGCAACTGCACATTGATAAGTCCCCTGTATGTGTGCCTTTCTCTGTTACATTTGCTTGAGGGTGGCATGTAATGTTGACATACCACGTTTCTATGTTCCAACAATTTTCTTTTAATCACTTAGCGTGCTCATCTATGAGGCAAAAGCTACCATTTCACTCAAGCCCATTATGCACATTAGAAACCTCTGTTCTTCACATAGTTTCCTGATAGGCAGTAACGTGGACGCTGTGAGCCTGTGGGAGCCAGAAGTAATGGACTGGAATTGCTCACTCCATTACTTTAGATTGAAATGCCGACAGTTCATCTGCATAGACATCATGAGACTCTTTTACCTGGAAGATTAAAATACCGAGTATCAAATATCAAACAACAACTAAAACCTAATGCATTTTAAAGTAGCTTCTCTACCCCCAGAAACTGTATCTGTGCAATAATCTTGGAAATATTTTATATCTATCTCTAGTTGTTTCCATTCCTAACTGAAGCCTCATGTAAAAAGCCTAATTTATGAGCAGAAAATATATCCTCATGGAACAGACATTGTTTCCTTTTTCATTGTCATGTGCTTTTATTGATCCACATTACACTTATTAGTTAAAGTACGCATTGCAAGGCATTACTAGTATTTTATGGGGGAGAAAACATGACCTAACAAATTTTCTACTATCAAATTAATTTGGTTTAAAGAAAGATTATGATCCTATAAAGGTGAATATTTCAAATGATCATTTCCTAATAACAACATTTTTGTCTACATTAGTGTAAGAAAACATTAGGAGAAAATATGGCATTTTACAGCAATAGCTATTTTAACGCAGATGGGCTATGTCGATCTCCAAGACAGTTTCTGTGCTAGTTCTTATAGAAATCATAAACGTGCCAGGAATGTTAGGAGTGTCACACTACCAAAATAAAATAAGACTTGTGGCATTTTTAATATTTCTGGGGCTACAATAATAGCAAAAAATCATTCTTCATAAACCCTCTCACAATAATCAAATGTACAGAGATAATAGTCAGCTCTTGAGTATTTTTGGGTGTGTGCATTTGAAATTACTAACCACTAACAGAATCAGAAATACACTTCAATGTTTTAATTTTACATACGAGGAAACTGAGGGTCTGCTGGTGGCAAGCCTTTTTTATTTTAACTGAACAATTAGAAGATGTGTCTTGCCTGTACAACTCCTATCATGTGTCCAAGAGTTGTTTCAAATGACAGCAATCCAAAATATGCCCGTCCCCCCAACAGAGCTATTCTGCAGTCTTAATTTTCCTAGTAGATGACAATTTTATTCTTCCAGGTCCTCGGGGCAAAATTTCAGAATCAATTTTGACTCTTCTGTTTTTCTCGCATCCCGTATCCAGTCGATCAACAAATCTGCAACTTCACTTTCAAAATATGTCCAGAGTTTAAACCTACCTCCCATATACACTGGGCTCCCCAGCGTGCCAGTTCATCACATCTCCCCTGAGGTTGCAAGGTTGCTTTCTAGCACATGGTGCCAGGTCTAAGGACTTTCTCCGCTGAAATCTATTTTCAATTCATGATCTAGAGTGATTCTTTTGACACACACACAAATCATACTATTCCTAT
Organism: Ctenodactylus gundi; assembly: GCA_004027205.1. Classification (NCBI taxonomy): domain Eukaryota; kingdom Metazoa; phylum Chordata; class Mammalia; order Rodentia; family Ctenodactylidae; genus Ctenodactylus; species Ctenodactylus gundi. The sequence continues at coordinate 276,952 of PVKB01001155.1, forward strand.
ATTATTCTCTCAGTAACACTGTATCTCTGAGTATAATCAGAAGTTCATGTGTGTGTGTGCGTGTGTGTGTGTGTGTGTGTGTGTGTGTGTGTGTAAAGTTATTAAATTACACTACAGCATATGTGAAAGTCCGTGGCACTATGGAAAGGCATGCTTAATCACCTAACTGAGTTTTGGAGTATCCCTGTGTCCTTCTCAGAAGAAGTATTATTTACTTTATGAAATAAAAACTATGAAATGAAAACTATTCTGGAGCCTGGATGGTGGGGAGGGGAGGTCAACACATACAAATACTCAATATTTTGAACTTGTATTCCATGCCAAGCTCTGTTTTAAGTACAAATAGTTGACGTGTATTTATTCATCTAATCTTCTCAGCAAACATTTGGAGTAAGTGATGGTGTTATCCTTACTCTAAAGATGCTGATGGTGACACGCAGCTAGCTATTGGTAGGGTGATAATTCAAATTCATGTCTTTTGGTCTAAGTTTTAGAAATTAGGCTTTACTCTGAGAGTCACAAGTGACATTTTCCCTCCTTTGGACTAGAGCAGTAGATTAAGAAAATGAACTGAATGACAAGAAGTTTTATAGCGCTACCTTTAGCTTAATAAATCAGCTACTCTTCCTAAACCCCAGATCGCTGGCCACATTTCTGGTCATTTTTCTCTGTCTCTGTATCTTCAATGCTTTCATTGTTCCTTAATTTTTTCTCTGAACATCAGCAAGGATCCTCTTCTCAGAAAAGCTCTCTCCATGAACAAACTGCACACATTTTCACAGTTCGTATGAGTGGATTCTCTTGAGATGAGGCTGAGTTTAAACTAAAAGCATCCATGGCTGCCTGCTAGGTCCTGCCTCACGAGGACTGATAAAATCTTCACCTACTTCCTCTTTCTAAGAAAAACTAATCTTCTGTACATAGAAATCAATCATCAATCACACAATTTTCAGTTTAAACATCGTAAGTCTGGGAAATTCACTCCAACTCTCACTTTCCTTATAGAATTGGTGTAAATACACAGCTATATGTTACTCAAAACAGGATAGGTTTTATGAGAAGACTCAAATTTACAGCTTTAAGCATCAGAGATAATTTTATTTTCTTTCTTATGTAAAGACCACTTTAGGGCGGGTCTGGTGACTCTTATGATCAGACTGTTCCTTTCTCATCATGTTGAGATCTCATTCTGATCATTATTCTCGGCCGTAGTGGGAAAAGCAACGGGTGGGAAATAGTCCTGCCTGAATCGGAAATGTGTCACTTGTGCTTTTACTCTGTTGGCAAGAACTGGTCACATGGACCTGACTAAGTCTTAAGGGAATAATGAATTTAGGGAGCTGTCTATGGTTTCTCAGGTTAAAGTCAGAAGATAATGTAGTGTTTATTTAATCTCATTTACTGCTCCTATCTCATTATATGGTAGTTACAGGTTTATATATTTGTTTCTTCATTAGAACTACAAGCTCACAGAAGGCAAGACTCTACTATTTTATCTTTCTGTTTCTTATTTCTTAATTAAATTACACTAATCTATTTTGTTGAATTGCATTATGGGACCTGATTTACATAGTAGGCTAGGTCCTAACGACAGAGATGCTAAAATAGAGATTAGCATTAGGTTTTTTGGAAGTGCTCTGAGAATCAGCAAATATGGGCAGGTAAGGATGGAATTATTAATCAGGGGCAAAAGCTGAGCTTTGATAAATGTCTCAAGAAATCTTTGTGAAAGAGGTAAGGCCGTGGTGGCTTCATAGAGTTATCCCACTAAATTTGTAATATCAACAAAATGCATTGCCTAAAAGAGAAGGGAGGACTGTGAACTTGAGTTTAGCAATCAGAAAAGAGCAGTGAGTTTTATGATTACAAGAGTAGCACTTGGGTTTATCAAAAAATAAAAATTATCACAGAGTTTAGACCACTATTAATGCAAGTATAATGTGAAAACACTGAACTCCTGGTAAGAACTGGCCTTTTGGGAGCGAGGATTCTTGCCTCATGTCCCCATGTCATCCAGTGAGTGGTTACCGATTGCTATGCAGAATGGGGACGCAATGTTAAATGGAAAAGTCCTCATTTGTTGAAGACAAGCTCCAGGTAAAAAGAAAATCTTGTAGTGCTAAAGGGTATGCTTGGGCCAGAAAGAACAATACCCATGACCATGTAACAAAACTCAGACGTTGGATTGATAATGAGCTTGAACCGTCCCATGTAAATAAAGGTAATATTGCCCTACAATGCTTGTAAAACAGTATTCATATCCGATATAGTCTAATGGCCATGGTATTAAAACTGAAAATTATCTTTAGAACTTTCACATTGTTATAAATGAAATCCTATTATAATTTTAAAAATCATACACTCAGGACACAGTATAAAAATTGGTTTCCTAAATGATACAGACAAATTCAACATTTTCATTCGAACTTGTATTTTTATCCTCAGCGCTTGGCTGTGTGGGTGTTTAAGCTTCTGAGTTAGGAACTAGTTTCATCATTGCTCTTTATCTGCTTATTCAAAAGTAGTTCCTATGAGCCAAAGCTAATATATAAATATATTTCCTTAGCAACATAAAAGTGTATGTGCGTATACAAAGCCAGGGTAGAGTCATCATTAGCTTTTTTATAGGCTCCAGTAAATGAGAATGAGTTAGGATTGACTTAGCTTTAAAACTGACGTACTAACTTACTGAATGCCACTCAACTGTGTGTGTGTGTGTGTGTGTGTGTGTGTGTGTGTGTGTGTGTGTGTGTGTGACATGACATAGCTTACCTTGTTTCCTTTTTTTTCTCTTCATGAATCCAGGCAGCTATAACAAAGTATCATCAACTGCATAGCTAATGAACAATAAAAATTTATTTCTAACAGTTGTGGAGGAGAAAGTTTAAAGTCAAGGTGTCGGCATAACAAAGCTCTGGACAGGACTCCATGCCCTGACTGCTCTATTTTCATCTAGACGAAAGAGAAAGTGAGGTCTTTGGACTCTTGTCCAAAGCTCTATTCCATGGAAATCATCCCGCTTGGGTACCGCCTTTACGATCTATTTACCCTCCCCCAAAGTCCCCATCCCATGGAAGCTAAAACATCACCATATAAACTTTAGCATAACACAACATTTGGCCTGTAATATTTTGTTTCTTTTTCTATCCTCCAAATGAGAAATTTAAAAAAGCCATTCATAATTCTAATCCTATTTAAGGACAGGAAAAAAAGCGGCACCTAATGGGTAGGATATGGGTGCTGGATTTGCTTTACAAATACGTCTAGCTGTCTTTTTTTGTTTTGAATATTCACATGTAGAAAGAAATTTTTAATAAGTTATTTATTTTGGGCTAGATTATATGTCAGCTTGATGGCAGATGAAATAAAAATATTCATAAGATATGTCCTAAGAACAAAGTTGATTTAAGGGTTTGAGGAAAGTTGGGTGCTTGAATAGCTTGAATAGGGAGTTTTTCAGTTTATAAGTCTTACAATAGACACATCTTCAAAATACCATGATAACACATTACACAACATAGAAAATTCTCTATGTAGGAGTGTTTAAAAAGTTGAACTGCTCAAATATGTCATATAAGAAATAATTTCAAAAGCTAGTGGCTTAAAACAATCATTAACTCCAGTACTCATAGTTCTTCAAGTTGTTTTGAGGGTCAACTGACCTACAGTGGCTAAGTCTAGGCCAAGCTAGATTCCGTGTTTCTCTTCAGAATCAGGTGTCCCCAAGGGTCTTCATCCCTTGACTAGCCTGAAAGAAAGTGATTACTGAGATCTTTTCTCAAGACAAATCACAACCATGCGAGAGGCCAAGTCAAATCACACAAGCATAAAAACTCTGATTGTCTCTCATCTACCTACTAATAAGTCATTGACCAAAGCAAGTCTCTCGGCCAAGCCCAACACTGATGACGTAAGGAATTATTTTACACCCACGCTAGTGGAAAATACTAAAAGTATACACCCATGGATAATGCATAGATTCATGGACTCTATAAAGGCAAATTATTAAAAATCTAAGAGTCACCATCTTCCACAGAATTTCAAAGGGGAGTTGCCATATTTGAGGAGTAGAATCTAGAAAGATATGTGTAAGAATTAGCTAATGGTACATCAGACTGAACCCAAATCCAACACTGTGCTCTGTTACTTTCTCTACAACTTTAAGCTATTTTTGTTTGAAAATATATAATTATTGTCTTCTTTCCAAACAACTATACTCCAGATCTGATACATGCATTTTATTTGTCTTCAATGACTCAGTAATCTAACCTCTCATAATAGACAACCTTTACATAGATTCTTTCTGTCATTTAAAGCTCTTTCAACCACTGCCCAGAAAGATGTCTTTTGCCTTTGGTGTTTCAGCTCTCTAGCTTTCCACTTTTCTCTTTTAGTATTTGCACAGTTTTTAAAGAATGAGTGTTCCAGTAATTTCTCTGATTCTTTCTTTGGAGAGCTGTGATGATTTGTTTATACTATGTTTTCCTCTTTATTTCATTATTCATCTGCTCAACAACTGTGCTGTCTTTGGGCTTTTCATGATCCAAGTCATCTTATTTATGTATAACCCAGATATATTTTGGCTCTATAACACACGTTATGTTTGCTTTTCCAGTTCACTCACTTATAGCTAAAACTTTTTTTTCAGGATAGTTTTTACTTTTTCCACACTAAGCTAGAGCTTATATGGAGTTTCAGGGGTAGAGCGATACAATGAGTATATTCTTTGGGTTGTATCTCATTGACAGTCACATTTCCAACTCTGGATTACTCGAAGGCTCATACGGACTATTTCTGGTTTCACTCCAGTCTGTTTTTCTGTAAGAAATCCTCTTCATAAGAAGAAAAACTGTTAAAGAAAAAGACTCCGGGAAGTAAGGAGTTAACAGACCTTATAACAGAAAACAGAGTGAAAAGGAGATGAGAGGTATGGACCTGAGATCAGCAACCAGAGAAGATCATTGAGATTCATGAATGTAAGAGAAACACTCGCATTGCCAAGGATTAAAAACTGTTGCCGGGTTCAGACAAACTATTAATGCATATGTAATGTGAAAGCACAGAACTCCTGGTAAAAACTAGCCTTAGGCAATATTTCATTTTAAAACAGAGAATACTTTATATTATGATCCTTCAAATGAATGTTGTCTAAATATTTTTGTTAATTGCGGAATATTTCATGATAATAAGGATCATCAAGTGTTGAAGATGTAATGATTCATTTGACATTGAAAAAAAAGACAGTGCTTGAATTTTTAAGCATAAAAATTAAAGCTTTTCTGGGTTTGAACTACATTCACACCTTGGAAATCAGCAGAAACCATGGCCTCTCCTCTCACCGAGGGCAGGCAAAATTTTATTGAATATTTTGCAGCCTTGCTGGAAGAAAAATAAGATGTTAATTCTTTCTTCTTCACCAGTATGCCTTCAGAGTTTTATACAAAGTTGTTTATATAAAAGATGATTGATAGATACCTCTTGAGCAAATATATATTTATTGAGCTACTATTAAATATAAACATCTATTTTGAACAATGGAATGGGATGAAGAAATATATCGGGATGTTTTATACATTCAATTTACTAATCAGTTATCAGGCACTGGAGACTCTTAAATGCTGAGATACAGTATTACCATCCAGAAAGAAAAACTTCCTGATCTTATTACTTTCTACTTGAGTGAGGTAAATGTTGTATGTTCATGCCAGGAAGGTGTGAATTGGGGTTTTGTTTCCACTTCCCTTCCTCTCTGCCTCTGTTCCCGTATTCTGCTACCCAACAATCACAAACTAAACACCTTTGCTCCACCACATTCTTCAGCTGTCATTTTTTTTTGCCTTAGAGCCCATTGACCATGAACTGAATATATTTAAAACATGAGCCTCCTGAAGCCTTTTGTCCTTTACACTGTGTCAGCTATTGTATCCAGCAAGGAAAAATACCCTATATCCACAAATTAAAGAAGGAAATTTTTATTTAGCTCACAATTGCATTTCATTCAAAGTCAGGCAGTAGTGGCGGAAACATATGCTGGAGAGTTGCTCATCCCACTGCAGACAGGAAGTCAGGTGAAACAGGAACAAAGTGAAGCCGGAGTGAGCGGATGTCTGGAGACTTAGGCAAGGCCAGAGTGTTCCCAGGAAGAAACCGCAACAATGTATCTTCTTCCATCCTTCACTTTGTTCAAGCTTCCAGTTCAGCAGGGTGGGTGCCTCCTCACTTTCAGGCCGACAATTCAATAACACACACCTGAAAACTCTGCCCTGGGTGCTCCCAAATCTCAACAAGTTAAAATAATCCTTCCAAACCCTAAGTATGTGTCCATTTCAGCCAGGCCTTTCCTTTCAAAGTTACATGGTTCCATAGATGTTTTAATACATCCAAATATATGGAGAATTTGGGGGGCATTTCAGATCCAGCCCATAGCATTCCACCCCAGGCCCCAAAATGTTTGTTCATGTCTGGTTTCTTATGTGAAATGTTCTTTGTCCTTTTCTAAGAGTTGCCAAAGCCTTAACAGTTATCACACTGCTAAACATACCAAGTTTAAAGTCTCCTCTGATGCTCAAGGCACACTCTTTGTTATGAGCTTTAGTGAAAAAAAAAATCAAAGAAAAATTAAATACTTCCAAGGTACAATGGCACAGGATAAACATTCCCATTCCAAAGGGGAGAAATAAGAGGATAGAGAGCAATTGAACCATTACAAGTTCAAAACCTACCTGAGCAAATGTGAAATCCTGTAGCTCCTTATCCAACACTTAGCATAAACTGTAGTAAGATGTGCACTCCAAAGGCCTAGGGTGGCCCTGTCCCTCCAGCATTGCCTCTGGTTGCAGCCTTTGTCTTCTCTTTGGGCTGGCTCTGCTGATAGTCTGCTGCTTTTCCTATCGATCTCTTTGGCATATCCAAATTTCTAGTGTCTGGCTCTCTACTGCATCCTAGACCTCTCTTACACAACGTCAGGTACTGCACTCCTAAGGCCACATTGCCTGGCCGCCAAGGCCTTCTTCTGAAATCTTGGTGAAAGCTTCCATGACTCCATAACTCCCATATTTTGTATACCTGTGAAACCAATATCACCTGGTTGATTTCAAGGTCTGCTACAGTCTTGAACAGAAGTCTGACCCTCCTGGTTTTTGGCTGTAGCAAGTCTCCATGTGCTGTATGGCTGAATTCCAGGTGGCTAGACTCTGGCCAACAGAACTCTTTGGTTCTACATGGTGCTCTGGGGCACTCTCCTTAGAGCAAAGGTCTTTTGCCTTTGAGCCCTTTAATCTGTGAAGGGCAAGACCAAGCTGATTCCTGAGGTACCTTTAGGAAAACTCTTCTATAGTCCTCATTCCAAGTACTTGGGTTCTTTTGAATGCTAATCTCTTTAGCATCCCTGTGATCTTCTTCCTACCCTTTGCAGCTCCTTCCAGTCTTACAGAGTTGAAATATTTTACATCATTTTTCTTAGTCACTTTTTTCTGCTTTTCAGTGCAGAGCTGGCAGAAAGCTGCAAGCAGTTCTCATGTGACAGCCTAAACATTTGCAATTTCCTTCACTAGATTAAGCACTCTGTCACTCTTAATCTCAGTTTCAAAGACTCTGGACAAGGGCAAAATGTCAACACATTTTTTTGTCAGAGAGTAGCTTGCATGGCTTCTAGAACAATTGCCAGTAATGTCCTCCTTCCTGCCTAAAAATTCTTGAGCCTGGTCTTTATAATCTACTCTTCTATCAGCATTCTGGCCTTCTGAGCTCTGCCCAGGATCTCCCATCAAGCTGTGTTCAGAGCATTTTAAGGCTTGTGTCAGCATTGTCAAACCTTTACAATCCCTTGCCACAAAACATTTCCCAAGACTTCTAAACTATATAGTCAGGTAAAGTCACAAAAATGATCCCACTTCTCTGGTACCAATTTCTGTTTTAGTTACTTCCCCCAACTCCTGAGGAAACATTTATTTTATCTCACAGTATCAGAAGGTCTGGCACATCCTTTCATGGGACAGCTGGAAAGGTAAGGATCAGGACAGAGGCTGAGAGCTGCTAAAGTCCTTGCAGACAGAAGAAACAAATGAAGCGGAAGCCAAGAGAGTCTGTGTTTGTAGACTCAGGCAAGTCTAGAGCTTTCACAATATTTTGTCTTCCTTCCTTTACTCAGTTCAAGTTGCCAGTTGGGTGCTCCACACTTGGGTAGGTGACCCTCCCTCACTTCCTGGCTCACAGGTCAACAGCACACACCTGAAAACTCTGCTATGTGTACATCCCCCCCATCTCGATAAATCCCTCCAGGTCGAACCCCAAACATTCGCCCTTGCCAGCCAGCCCCTACCTTCCAAAGGCAAATGGTTTCACAGTTATCCCACTATCTCCAAATACATGAAGCTTTGGGAGAACATTGAAGATCCAAGCTATAGCAATTGTAATGCATGCTGGGTGGGGGATTTCATGAGTATATTATATGCAAATAATATGCAAATGTATAAGGGACTTGAATGTCCACAGAGTTGGTATCCATGGAGGTTCTGAAACAAGAGGCAATTGTGTAAATAACATAGAAAAAGGGGAAAAAAAGCAAAAGAAAACAAACCAATAACAAATTACCAGAGTATCTGTATCTAGAGTGATAAGAGACACAATAGAATAAAGGTAGGAATGACAGGAATATAGGAATTTTTGTTTTACATGGGCTGATCAGAAATACCTTTCCAGAAAGTTAGCAGCTGTGATCAGTGCTCTGTAGAGAGAAGACCACTAGAACCCTTCAGAGTCCATAGAGGAGAAGCAGTTCTTAGAGAAGACAGAGCAAGTTCAAACTCCCCATGACGGGAAAAAAGCTCTGTGAGTTTGAAGAATAAAAAAGGTACCAAAGTGGCTAGAGGACAGAGACTGTGGTAAATGGGAGAAGAAGTCATATCCCGATGCCAGAGGAAAGGATGCTGCATTTGGTTTTAAGGCCAAGTGGAGAGGTTTTAGGAGTGGAAGGGAGGACATATGATTTAATTTGTAATTTCAAAAGATCATTCTGACTGCCTGGATGAAAGAAATTTGGAGCTGAAATAGCAGAGACCTAGCAATTATTATAAGTGGATTTCCACAACCAATGCCAGACATGGTGGAGATTTGGATGTGTGACAGTGGGAATTAATTCTGCCCCATTTTAGGGATGGAACTGAAGAGTCTTGCAGACAGACTGGATGTAAGTGGAGAGAAATGGAGTCATCTAGAACAAGTCTCATTTTTGGATCTCTAGATCTAAGTGAATGAGGGATGTTTTTCTGAGTCGGGAAAGCGTTCTTGGTGAGAAAGAACCTCCTTTTGTTGGGACAGCAAGAAATGAATGATTGTAGAAAGTTTTCAATCTATTGAAGAAGGAATATAAATATATTCATACGATGCTAAAGGCAAGTTAATAGCTCAACAAAGTATAAAATGCTGAAGGGATGGAGAGGTTAGAGTTACCAATCCTCAAGTCATAAATAATTTCACATGTATGTCAGAATATCTAATATTTGTCAGTATTTAAATATCAAGGGCAATGAGTTATTTTTCATTATTTAAAATCTAGGTATTCATACAACCACTTAATATCAGAAAAGTCAATAGATATCGTTTTTCCTTGTTTTCCTTTTGTCTTCAACACAGCTGGTGTAGCTCAACATGACGTTCCCATGTGAAGAACTTCAGTCAATAAGGAAACAGAAAAGAGAGACTCAGCAGCCCATATCTCCTTGGCTTTCTTTTTTCCCCCACTCAGGCTCAAACCATGCACATGCACATGCACACGCCTTGCAGGGTGTTCTACCACTGACACTCTGCCCAGCCCCTGGCTTTTACTTTTAACCAGGGAGCTTTTACTTGAAAACTTTCTAACTGCTACTTTTAAAGTCTCATCATCCTGAACTGGCACTTGTGCTCATCTCTAGATCAGTCACCAGCAAAGAGAAGTGTTTGGTGAAATCATTCAGGCTTTTTTTTTTTTTTTTTTTTGAGTTTGGGGACATTTCTGTCCTTAAAGGAACAGGAATTTTGAAAGTAATAATGGAGAGCTATCCCCTCTCCTGAGTAGGATAGAGGTGCACAGGCTCATCGTCTCATCTGGGTCTTCCAAGATAAAGTTGTCTGATTTGCAGGCTCACTGTGGTCCTGGCTATGTAGATTGCCTATGTGCTAGACAGGTAGTAAATCATGTATGTATATATTACCATACAGATAATTAATATTTGTTGAACAAATTGTGGTGTTATATGTGAAGAAATGGAGGTGAGAGATGTCAGACGATTAGTCCAAGCAAAGTCAATGACAAATATTATGCAAGGTTTACAATTAGATCTTTCTTGTTCTGCTGAACTCTGCTGATCAAAGAGCTTTAATTTTCACTAAAGTCTAGTGGTATACTTTACCATATGGCTCCACAAGGAAACTAAATCCAAAGCTTAAGAAGGGGAAAGCTTCTCAAACAAGGCCAAGAAGCAGTAGGAAGATAACCACATGCTTTCTAATTCCCTTTTAATTCAAGTATCTCTTCCTTCACTTGCCTGTGGCAGGCCTCCTTCGTACACCGTCGCTCAAACTGCTGCAACTACAGAAAGCTTTTTATTTGTTTGGACCCTTTACAAACACTTAACCTTCACATCAGCATTATTGGAGTCTCTAGTTTCTTGACCTGACACTATGTTGCAAGTGTACTACGTGTCCTATCATGTCTGCTTCTTATCATAGTTTGTTTCAACCAAATTAGAACTTGTAGTCTCTCCTGTCAGCTATTTTATTCTGAGTAGAATTATTTCCCTTGCTGGATGACCTTATTTGGTTTAATTACAGGCGTATGCAAAGCCTGTGTCAATCTAACTGCCTGTCTCACTTTTTTGCTTTGAAAGAGACACTGAAAATGTCTGAGAAAAGCACATTGCCATGTTGTCTTAGTCCGCTAGAAGTGGACACTCTAAATCTCCTTAAACCTTTCACACTAAGCTCCAACTCTAAGCCTCTTTTTTTTTTTTTATTTCAGATAACGTCTCGCTTGGTCACAATTTTATCAGGCTAGGCTCAGACTTGTGAGTCTCCTGTCTCAGCCTCCCAGAATTCTGGGACTACAGGCCTGCACTGTCTCTTCTGGCCTTATTAATTTTTTCCTTTTTGCTTCTATCACTGCAGCTCCTCTTATTGATTAGAGCAATTTAATTTCTATCTAAATCAAATATGTTTTCTCTCCTCAATTATTTTCCTTTGAGATTAATTCAGAATTACTTTTGTCTCCTCAGTATCTAATAAAATTGTTGTTTGTTCTTTTTTTTTGTTGTTTGGTATTTTCATGTTAGAGGTTGAAGAGTGATTTAGCTTGTCAGTGCATGAAAGTAATATGCGAATCACCAAGTCATCAGACCCAAAAGTTTCATTTATTTATTAGTTATTTATTTTGGGGGCAGGGTCTTGATCTTGAACTCAATATTTAGTCCAGGCTGGCCTCTACCCCACAGCAATACTCCTGCCTCAGCCTCCTGCCTGCTGAATTTATAGAGATATGCCACTATGCCTGGCTTATGTGATCCTGGGGAATTGAACCTAGGGCCCTATGCTTGCTAGGCAAGCACTTTAACTGCTGAACTATGCCTCATGATGCAAAGCTTTTTAAACCAGTGTGGGATTCACCATATCTCCTTCACTGGCTTCACTGATCTTCAAAGCACGTGTCCAGCTTGAGCCTTCACAAGCCTAGTCCATGACTGACTGGGCTCGTGTCTGCCTTCCGAGTGATCTCTCTTCCACATGAAGAAGTCCATCATTGTTGGGTTAAGACATTGGAGATCTGCATCTGTTTGTCCTCATAGCAAAATTTAGTCTATCCTGAATGATATAACCTCTTGATAGAATTATATATAATTATTTTCTTGAAATATCTCTTCTGAGATACACTATTTCATTGTCTTTCTGTCCTTAAGCTATAATTTTATATTCCTACTTTTTAGTCTTTATGACAGATTCTTGTTTTGGTGTTCATCTTTCTTCTTCATTTTCTCTTGCACAATCTCATGTGTCAGGACACCTACTGTAAGTTCTTTAATTTCTATCCAAATCCAATATTTCTAAAGTATATTTCTAACTCCAATGAAGATCTTCCCCTAAATATTCGAATGTTCAAGTACTATACACCATGTACCTGGATATTTCCTCAACATCAATTTTTCTCCTACCTCTACTTGTGAAGGCTCCAGCCCATTCGTATCCTAAGATAGGGACCTAGAAATAAGTGTAATTCTATTCTTCTCACACATTTTTAATTGTCTGTAATAACTAAATGAAAAGTCTATTATTGAAAATATTCTTCAATTTCTTTTTTATTTCTTTCTCTTATTTTTCTTGTAGGACTGCAAGATCTTCAATCGTGATCATTTCTATCATGTTCTGAACCCAGCTCTTTCTTCAACAAGTGTCCACATGGGTGGCAGAGGGGTGTTTAGGAAAAAAAATGTTAGTTAGGCCACATAGCTTTTTTATATTTAAAATATGTCTTAGAAATTTTACTACTAATGGCATGGAAGTTACCTTTGTACCATAGTATAAGAAGCCCATTACAGTTCATTCACATTCAGAAATATCTTTCAGGTATGTTCTACTAAAATGTGTTGGATTGGGTATTTACTCCTTCGTATACTTGTTTATTATACCGCTTTATCTTCAGTGTTCCTTCCCTCTTCCTTCTGAATGCTCTGCTCTGAAGCTTTCCTTTAGCAGGTCCTCCTCTGAAAAAGTGAATCTTTCCTCTGTTGTTCTTCAAAAACAAGTTATAGATGGAATTGAGCATTTTCCATTTGTTTTGGTTTCTTAGATCTGCCATAACATATCATCCCACATTTGATAACTTAAAATGACAATTGCTTTCACATTGTTACAGAGATAAGAATTGAAGAAACCAGGTGTCCATCCACAGGGTATATTTTTCTGAAGATTCTGGAGAAGAATCTTTCCTGCTTTTTCATGGCTTTCTGTGGCTTCTAGCAACACTTAACATTCCTGTGCTCACAGACATATGTCACTCTAAGCTCTGTTTCCATTTTCACAAGGGCTTCTGAGTCCATGAACATTTTCTGTGTCTCAATATCCCATTCTTATTCTAACTTCTTTTATAACTATACCTATGGTTGCATTTTGTGCACACAGTTACTCAAGATGATCTTGTCTTCATTTAACTGCATCTTCCAAGACTCTATTTCCAAATACAGTGTCATTTACCTGTATTAGAGATTAGGACTTGAACATATTTATGACTGAAAACATGATTTAGCTAACTACATTACCTTTTGGCACAATGCCGAACAGGTACAATGCATAAAGTTGAAACTATGACATCATCATTTTTCTAGGTCATTTATACAGTTTGGATGTTATATTTTCTAAAGACCCATCTGTTCAAAGTTTGGTCCTCACGGCGGCGTTATTGGGAGGTGGGGAAACCTGGAAGAGACGGGCCACAGCAGGAGATCGCCAGTCCTAGGGAGTGTGCCCTCAAAGGAGATTACTGCTCACCCCTCCTTTAGAGTCTCTTGTTTCCTGGCCATGAGATGAGCAGTGTCCTGTGCTACACATGCCATGACATTGTCATCAAGGAATTTCACTAAAGGCCCAAAGCAGCAGGTCCACCAATCTTGGACTGAAATTAACAAAGTTGCGAGCTAAGATAGAGGATTTTGTTCTATAAGCCAGTTAGCTCATGTGTTTTGTTACTGTTTTGGAAAGTTTACTAACACAGCCACAAAGAGCTGATTCCTGGCAATTTTGTATGGTTCAACATGACAAACTGAGCTTTCAAATTCCCTCTATCAGGAGATAACTTTATTATTCACATTGTAACAGGAAAGCACAAATGAAGGCAATGAGCTAGGTTGCGATTATGTAAGTATGATGGCATAAAACCACGAAGTAGAATCTACCAGGCTTAACCTCAGCACTTATTCTCTGAAATATTATAATATGTTGTTTATTGGCCATACGCAAAGTTGTCCACAGCTCTGTCATTTTATGCGCCACACAACTCAATGTGCATGATTCTCTGTATTCATTCTCTGAATTGGTTTAGAAAGTCCCCCTCATGCATATTCTCAACACCAAACACAGTGTGCACTAGTGGATAGAAAACAAATGTTCTTCAAAAAGAAAAGAATAAATGAACGTGTGGTCTGGAAACTGTTTGCTCCCCTAAAGAGAAAAGAGAACGTACTTGGGAATAATAAAATGCCTTACTGTCCCCAACCCTTCCATGTTGTTAAAGACAGGAGATAAGAATCTAAGAAGCTGTCAGAAAGTCTCTCTAGGCCTCATGGGATAGTGAAGCATCGTCCCCCTTCACTCCAACATCATTCTTGCGGCCTCTTCTTCTACTTCCTGCCATAGAAGGTATTCGGCTAGCCCTGCTGCAGATATAAACGACACCCCTCATATACCCCCCAATTAATTCTTTTCTCCCACATGTGCAGAGTGATTGAGTGCCACCATCTGAAACTGGTTTTCCTTCTATTTTTTAAATCTCAAATTATAATTTTGGATTTAGGCATTGATGAAAATTGTTTTTCCAATTAAAGGAAAAAAAATTAACTGTAAGCAGTATGTGTACTTGTATAATAAAATGAGCCATTGTATCCTTGAAGGTAATAGACTAGGACGACATCACTGCTACTTTAGGAAGACTAAGAATCAGACTAATGTCGTATTTTCTCAGCCTTCTGAGCCAATCAGAGACATCAAGCTGGAAGCTGACAGCTAGGCCAAAACCGGAACGGAGAAAAGTCCTCTTATATAGTGACCTGAGGTAAAGAAAATCAGACATTCAACCAAGCCTGGATGTGGGCTAATAGGAGAGCACAAACCCCTTGCTTACTTCAGAAATTAGTGGTGCTCAGATTATGGTACTCAGAAATTATCAAGAGTTTGAAGGAAGCTTTCGTTATAGTGTAAATGTCAAAGAGGGAAAGAACAATGTCATAGGAAAGGCACTAAATGCCACAGACGCTCTTCCCTGTCTTATTTATAAAACAGAATTCCATGCTGTATGGACAAAGGAAATCCACCTCAACCACAGGGTGTGGGCAAAGGCCCACTTAGGCAGACAAGGAATGAATAAAGGAATCTCATCTACATGGAAGTGCTGGAAACGTTGCTGGGATCAGGACAACATGAAGCTATGAGACAGGAGGTATGAGAAGGCCACATATGTGAGACCAAGGACAAGCCCTTCAGTACGAGGTTTAACCTGTAAGGGAGGGATTGCTTCTTTCCTTTCCCATCATGATCTGGTGGCACCAGATGAACCAACTTTGAATGACACGTAATTGTGAAATACTACTGGGCAGAGAAAAAAGGACAGTAACACAAGATGTAAAGATGTTCACAGAGGTGTAAGGTGAAGAAGAACTTAAGCACTGGCCACCAAGGGCTGCACCTGCTAGCCACCCTCAGGAGCAATAGTGAACATTCCTACAGATACCACATGTGCAGTGCTGTGTCTGGCAACATCAGTCTTCACATCTGGATTAACACAACTCACACATACAAAGCCTTCTTATACAAGAAAAAGATGTGTGTATTCTTAGTAATAAATTCTATCTCTCCACTTCATTCTGTAGTGCCTTTACAAGACGGCTAACTTTCAATCCAAAAGGACAAAGTATACAAAAAGGTGAGAATGAATATTTTTAAGAATAAAGCAATGGTCAGAGTCAGATCAAGGTTGTTATATTCAATAGAAACGGCTGACATGGAATTTGAAATAACTCTTAAGCAAAGGTTGGTGGCTCTACGGTGAAAAGTGGATGTCAAATAATTTCAGCGGAAAGATGGGAACAACAGAAAGTATTTGAGGGAAGTGTTGGAAATGGAAATAAAACACAGACAATCAACAAACTCAAAGAATGTCTCCTATAGGTGCATCTTAACTCAGACTATTCAGAGAAAATAAAAGGCGAGCTTGGAGATGGCCAGTAAATACTGCCCAAATAGAAAGGAAAGTAAGAAAGACAAGACAAAGAATGAAAGAAAGGTAAGAGGAGTTGGAAATGTCTAGAATGTCCTAAAGCAACAGTTCCATTTCAGGTATTTTAATGTATGTGCAGTCAGAACTCCAGAAGGAGAGTAGAATGCAGAATGAGAAATGGGTGAGGAAAGAGTGGCAGGAATCTTGAAAAAAAAAATCACATATCCAAAAGAAAGAATAAAAATCACGAGGCACATCACACTCAAACTTTTCAGTACAAAAGGCAGAGTGAAAAATTTAAAGGCAAGTAGAAGAATAAAGGTACATAGAAGAAAAAGAAATATAAGATTAGCAAGAATAATGACAAACTGTAACTCAGAAATATAAAAAAATTAAAATGGTTAAAAAAACTATGCCTGACTCCTACAACCCTAAACATTAGCTTTCAAAAGTGAAGAAAATTAAATATATTTTCAGGCAATACGTATTAGTTTCGGATCAAAAGATAGAATTTATAGGTCTTAGCACAAAGGGGCTCTTAGAAAGGCTTACAAGTCCAATGATAGAGGCTGTCAAGAGGGCTGCTCAGCCAAGCAGTAGATCTCAGGTGAAGATCGTAGAATCTGCTGTAGAACTCAGGTGAAGATTGACAACTAAAGATTAATGGCGACTGAAGGGCAGCAACAGACAGGCATGAGTCGAGACAGGGACTAATTTGTGCTGATGATCTGCTGCGTCCATAGACAATCGCAAAGGCAAGAGATTTCCTAGAGGAAGAGCCCAGGCAATTGGCCCTCTTCCTCCCTTTTATACCGTTGGAGTTCCAGTAGGCCCTCCCACATCTGGGAGGGTGCTCCTCTCTCATTGGCCAGCCCACAAATGACTCACACTCCAATTCCGACAAGTTCTTAAGCCCCAGTCTGGGTTGGTTAATAAATCCCAACACCAGCGGAGGTGTGGGTCTTACTTTCATCAACTTGATATGATCAATGGACACACATTACAAAATCTGAAAGAATTCATTGTCTCAGTCCTACTCTCTAAAAAATAGAGGAATTTCTCTAGGCTGCAGGAAAACTATGACAGATTGGAACTAGGATGTAAACAATGAAATAAAAATGCTCAAAGAGAAACAAATGACGATAAAATAAAATGCATTTTCTTTATTTTAATTGCTATAAAACATTCCAATCTAAAGCAACACATTTTCCAGAACATTCTAACTTATGCATGTCTAACATCAAATTGTTTGAAAACAATAGCACAAAGAATAGGAGAGTTGGAAACATTGTAATAAGTCCATACACTATATATAAAGCAGCACTGTACTTGAAGATGTTTCCTGTAAACCATTGGAGAAGGATTACAGTATTTTAAAGAGATTTAACTAGTAACAATACAGGAAATAAAATGGATTCACGAATAAAATACAACTGACAAAATACCAATGCAATGTGTGTGTGTGTGTGTGTGTGAGAGAGAGAGAGAGAGAGAGAGAGAGAGAGAGAGAGAGAGAGAGAGAGAAAGCAGATAAAACAAAATCCAAGTATGTAAACACACACACACACACACACACACACACACACACACAGCCTCAAAGATTTTCAGAATGGATGAAAAAAGACAGCAACTTTATTTTGCTCACAAGAGATTTACTTTAAACAGAATGTCAGACGATGAGTAAAAGAATGAAGAAACGAATTGCTTGTAAGCACAACTAAAAGATGCTTGTCAGCGTATATTAACACAAGACAATGCAGTTTTCAGAAGAAGAAATGCTACCAGAGAAATAATGCCCAGGATATGTGGATAAATTCTCTATTAACACATAACAATCTTTAATATATATTCAATGAACAATAGAACTTCAAAATACGATACGAATAAGACTCAGGAAACTAGAAAGAGAAATAGAGAAATTTACAGTAATATCGAAAATTTTAGTACTGTTATCTCGGTAAACAAGTAGATTACAAGCAAGTAGCATCTTAATAAATATTGGAACGTTTGCCAAGATAGGATTATTTTTGAATCACAGAACAAGCATCCACATAGTTGAAAATATATAGGACTGGAGAAACAATTCAGCACAAGTGCCTGAGTTCGATTCCCTAGTAAAACATGAATGAGAAGTGGTGGGGATTCCTGTAATACCACTACTCCGGAGGCTGAGGCAAGAAGATTTTTGTGAGTTTGAAGCCAGTCTGGGCTAAATAGTAAATTCAGCATTAGTCTAGACTTCAGAGTGTGATCCTCTATTAACAATTATTTTTTAAGGAATAGAAAATAGAAGAAGAATATTTTTAGACATGTTGTAATTTATGTAGAAATCAGTAATAGAAAGATATTTGGTAAATCCTCAAACATTTGGAAATCAAACAGCACACTTTCAATAATGCATGCATAAAAGAGAAAATCTTGAAGGAAGTTTTAACGTTTAATCCATGAATTGAACTAAGTGAACTTAAAAGCATAAATACATAAAACTTGTGAGTTGCAGCCAATGTAGCGCTTAGGAGGACATTTATATCGACCCTGAGAGGACAGGTTGCCAATCATTTCCTGTGTTAACATTAAGATTCACGGAGAGCGAAAGAGCAAATCAAAGCAAGTAGAATGAAGATAGGAACAGCCACCAACGAAATCAAATTTAAATTTAATGGAAAACATAAATGAAATGAAAACCCAAAGTTTTGAAGGACGGATAAAAATTCTAAAATGCCAGCAAGGTTGAGCAAGGAAAACAAAACAAAACGAAACAAAACAACAACAACAACAACAACAACAACAACAAAATGAACAAATTAACAAAATCAGAACCAAAAGACAAGACAATATCACAGTAACTTAAATTATATTAAAGGGTGTTAAAAACTATTCAAGCCACTTCAATGTGATAGTAAAAAGTAAAAGTAGAGAAGGGATTTGTCAATACTAAACGCTGGCAAGGACACAGTGAATGTGCTACCAGTGGGTATATAAAATAATACAGACATCTTGGAAAATTGTCAGGTAGTTTTTTACTAAGGTAAGTATTCACATTATATATATATATATATATATATATATATATATATATATATATATATATATATATAATTATATATAATATGATAATAATAATATAATTATAATTTTATGTATTTTTTTCCCTAGTGATTCCTCTTCTAGAGAACTACTCACAGGAAATAGGAAATTGAGAGAATTTACTCTAAAGTTTGTATGTGTGTATGTATAGAAGTTTTATTTTTAGCTTTTGGGTTGCATAGAAAACAATTAAGGTATTTTGACGTAGTGAAAGGCTAAAAACAAAACAAATTAAACAAGATAGCTCTTGTGGTGCATTAGCAAAATGAAACATTACTCAGCAATCAAAAGAAACAGACAATCTGAATCACAGGAACAGCTGTAAGTTTTAAATGCAGTGTAGTAAGTAAACGAGCTCAGATGAACCACTTAATATGTGGTTCTGTTTGTATGACACTTTGGAAGAGGGGAAATCACGCAGTTGGAAGGCAGGTTGGTTGCTGCCAGAAGTGTCCAGAGATGGTCAGCATTTGAGATCATGGAACTGTTCTGAACAGAACTATGCTGTCGACTACATGACCATGCACTTGTCAAAACATTTTATATATATATATATATATATATATATATATATATATATATATATATATGGAGAGAGAGAGAGAGAGAGAGAGAGAGAGAGAGAGAGAGAGAGAGAGAGAGAATGCTCAGGCAAAATATGTTTGCTAGGGTTTGCCAAGTAGGTAAATATGTTGTAGATAAACAGAACCATATCATTTGCGGAGAGAAGCTACCCAGAAAAAATGTGAAGACCGAAATTAGCTATGTGCTTCTGGAGTGGAATTGGAGTTCTCAAGTGGAGTTACTGATTTGGCTGATTAGATCTTACTTAGTATATAGTATATATTATTCTAACTGATACATTGAGAGAGATTAGAAGTATCAATGCCACAGGAGCAGCAAGACACACCTAGGACCCAAAGATTGGTTATAAATACCATTCGTCAAACAAAAAAAATGCAGAGAACTAGAAAAAGGAGGAAGAGGAGGAGGAGGAAGAGGAGGAGGAGGAGGAGGAGGAGAAGAAGAAGAAGAAGAAGTAGAAGAAGAAGAAGAAGAAAAAGAAGGAGGAGAAGGAGAAGGAGAAGGAGAAAGAAGCAGCAGCAGCAGTGAAATAGAAAGTGGAAGAAGAGGTATAGAAAAGATGGTGGGGAACAGAGGGAGTAACGGAGGGACAGAGGAACACAGGGAGATAGGAAAACTACATATAACACAGAATTTGGGTTATATTATAGAACAGAAAATGAACATCTGTGGAAAACTGGTAAAATTCAAACAAATTCTGGTTGAAGAGTATATGAAAAATTTCTGTACTGGTTTGACAACTTAATCTATTTCTAAAATTATGCCATTATCTCCAAGAAGTGCTAACATTCATACAGAAAAAAAAAAAAACAGATGTAGCTATGAGTAAAAAGTTCACAATCCCAGAATAAAATCTTCTGGTCTTCAAAGCACATATGAAAGACTCAAAGGAGTAGCCTAAGCAAAGATCAATTAAAGTGACAAAGAATGACATTTAGAAAGCAGGTAAGATGAACGTAGAGTAGGTGAGTGATCCAGGGCCTGTGAAATTATCACTGAGGAACTAGAAAACGAGGTACATCACCAACTGTGTTGAGTGAGGGACCAGAGATGCATCCTTAAGGATGTGCAAGGAGACGCTGCACCTTCTATGATGCCCACGTAGGAGAGTTCAGAAGTAACCTGGTACTATTCTATGACCTGTGCGTTTGTATATGGGGTAGTAGAAGCGCACGCAGTTCTATTGACATAATCTCTTAAGGAAACCCAGAGACTTGGGAACATTGTAATGAAACGCACATCAGGAGAATTTGGCTAGGAGTTGAGTGAAATATCCAGGGTTTACCTCTTTCCTTCCTTATTCATTACAGTTCATTTTAAGCTCAAGTGGTTTCCCATCTGGGCGAAGAAATTGTGCTGCTGAAATATTAATGTCCTTTTTTGGTATTATTTCATTATAATTCATTCTGAAGAGATCTGTACTGTAACATCCTAGAAAGTCCATGGGAACAACAGAAATGATGTGCTAAACAACAGTTAACATAAGTAGAAGTCACCAGCAGATTAATCTTGGTATCAGTTTTCCTTTGACTTTTTAAAAATAAAGTAACAAAATTCTTAAATACGTAACTTTTTTTTCCAGGTATGATTTTACTCTTGGGTACTGCAGTCTGATTCATTGAGAAAAACTGCCCTGGGGAACGATCTAACTGTGCAGCAGAACTTTGACACAGGAGGCCAGGAAGTATTCCGTGTCTGATTCCAAAAACCATTCCATGGGTTCCTCTGTTTTCCCATTTTCCTTAGTGTTTTTCTCTGGTAATTTTCGCAGTGTGGAGGTTTCAGTTTCCTTTTCGGGGTTCTTGTACCTTGCTTTAAATCTCCACTGATCTAGCAGCTGTGCTGATCCTTCTAGCATTGACATCAGAAGGGAAAACCAAGGACTGGGGAAGTACTGAGAGGAGGCGGATTATTAAAAGTCGGTTCCATTGTCTACAGAACTATGCTGATGATTGATTAGTAAAAATCAATAGTACGTACTTTTAAAATCACTGCACTTCTATTATTTGAATTTATAATGGAACCAATCTATGGTTGACTGAAGGTTTTGTTTTTCATCCAGAGAATTTGTCAAGACTTAGTTACATGCTTAAGACAAGGGAGGAAAGGCCAAAGATTGGTAAGCACAGAAAAGAGGTAAAGGGAAAGAAAGAACTCTTACTGGTTATTTTTGAAATGTATTACTAGAATTATGCAAGTTTGAACTGAATAAGCAATCTTCATTTAACAAGTGCATATTGATTACTTATTGTGCAAGAGGCACAAGGGAGTGTTAAGCAGAAGAGATTAAAAATAAAGTTCTAGGCCTCTTGGAAACAATGAAGATGTTAGTTCCAGTTCCCTTCACTTATGAAGTGTAAATAAGATCTGCTTTTTAAAGCCTTCCAAATTTCACAGTCCTAAACATTCTGTAATATTTCCTATGTTCTTCTCATTTAAGGAATTGTGTTTTCATGGCACATTTTGCCTTTAATACTTACACCCAGTCCAGACACAAAAGACAAGCCTGGTCTCAGCAAGACTCACTCCCATACAGCTCCGCAGAAACTTAGCAGATTTACAGCAGATTTGAAAGTGTAAGAAGTGGTTGCCTTTTCCACTAAGTAGATCATTTTTGAAAAGAATCTAGTGCTTCAGTGGGAGATTCCCTGCCTAGTATGCAAGGAACCCTGGGTTCAATTTCTAGCACTATACACAAGAAAGAAGAGAGAGAGAGAGAGAGAGAGAGAGAGAGAGAGAGAGAGAGAGAGAGAGAGAGAGAGAATCATTAGGACACAGTCAAGATAGTAAAAAATGCAGTAACAAGTAAAATAATAAAATCATAAAGTCAATAATAGTGCCCATTCTATGATACTCACAAACACTTCCATTCCAAGCTTTCAATATCCCCCCACCCTGTACATTCCACAACATTGCTACCCAACTTTGGTTTTACTCTATCCTTTTGAATTTAAATCACTTGCAGAAGTAGCACATGAAAATTATACAGGTAATCTAGCCTCTGAATTAATGTTCGTTCTAAAAGAAAATGTAGAAATTATGCTATATCCAGGAAAGATATTCACATCCTGAGATAAATTGATCTCTCCAAACAATTTAATAAAAAAATCAAGCCAAGCCATGTGCAAGGAATTTAAAGTGTTTTTATTCAGATTTGAATTTCTAATATGTTCTTATCCATTGCTTTCCATTTATATTGTTATTTTTAATTTCAAATAGCAGAAATACACACCCACACCCCCACCCGCCCACACACATATATATATTTAGAGAGAGAGAGAGAGAGAGAGAGAGAGAGAGAGAGAGAGAGAGAGAGAGATGAGAACAATATAGCTTTTTACATCTTTTAGGTGACATGTTCCATAAACCTTGAATTTGATGAAATTTTTTGTGAGTTTCTAGTGTAGTTATTTGAGTCATTCTAATGGAATAAGACTTGAAATTCAGAAAAGCAAAATCACACTGTATTAGCAAAAGTGTCACTTAGAAAATTTATGTTTAATATATAAATTCAACCAGCTGCCCCAGACATCATGATTCAACATAATGACTGTAAGTTAGACAGGAACCACACCTACATAATTTTCCCAGATTTGTCTGTATTGGTTCCAATTTGATACTTTAAGGATTTATTAGACTTGTTTTTAAAAAGTATTTAGATGTTTGATATAGACGAACAACCCCAGGGAAAGAAGAAAGCAAATATCAGTTTGTACAGTCAAAACGCAAGGTAATGATAGCTGAAATTATTGTGGAATCAAAAACTATGGGAAGAAAATTGGGAAGAACAAAATGAAAGGCCAATTGCTTTTCTATTACATGTCACAGTGGAAAATGTTCCGAGTATAATTGAAACCTTGTTAAGAATAAAAGAAAGATGCTAATAAAAATTGAATAGCCAAAAGAGAAATCACTTTTTCAGACATTCCAATACTTGAAATTTTACTGGAGATGGGGTGTCCAATTATGTCATCCAGAGCCGAGCTATCTTTGGGGACACTCACATATTTTGAAATGTATGCAAGCAGAGACCATCATCAGAAAAGAAAGGAACCTGTTTAAGAGAATTACCACTGGAAACTATCAGTTTACCTTTAAAATTCATAATATTTGGATTCATTTCCCCAAAGTATAATTAAAAAAATTGTTGTAGCAAATACAACATATAAAGAAAATAATGCTTCATTTCCAATAGTTTTTTGCCAAACTTTTTAAGTGGAGTGGTTTATCTGACTATATTCATGAATCCTATACCAAACCAGCCGTCATTGCACATTAAATAAAAGGAGAATATTTTTTCTCTGAAAGCTGTGAACTCGGTTTAATTGCATGGGCTCAAATATTGCCGTTGCTTCACACATTGATGCTCTCAAACGGGTAACTTGGATCTAAGCCAAAGGACTGTTGGCTCTGTCCAATGTCGTTCTAGTTGCTAAGGAGAGAAAATGATTTCTGTACATAATTTTAAATATACCATTTGAGAATCTTTCATGGGAGTCTTACATCTGTGAGCAAAAGAGGCCGTGTTTTCAAGAAAAGTAAACAAAGCCTGTTGTAAACTATGAAAAACAAGCATGCTGTTCACGCCCAGCATGCACATTGTTCTTTAAGTTTTTAAAACTATTCTACTTTTGGGACCTTTTTAGATTCAGAGTAGAATTGAGAGGAAAGCCCCAAATTTTCCCATGTACCATCTCGCCCACACATGTATCACCTCCCCATTATTAGCACCACCCACCGGAATGGGATGGTTGTGGCAACTGACCCAACACTGACGGAACATTATCACTCAAAGGTCACGATTACATGAGGGTTCAGGCTTGGTGTTGTACAGTCTGTTCACTTGAACAAATGTAAAAATTAAATGCATCCACCACTGCAGCGTCATACAGAATACTTTCACGAAAATGTCTCAGAGTAGCACAGACAAGGAGTAATCTACACTTCTGGCATAAAATTAAATGCATTTCTATTTTTCAACTTGACCTCTCCAAAATAACACATTGATGATGTTTTCCTATCTGACAATTTAATTCTGGAGGATATAAAAAGCCTAGAGTGGTGCCAGATAACTTAATTATTATCCCAAACACTAGTAACAGGATAAATAATTTCTTTATGTTTATCACTTTTTTAAACAGAGTTAATAGGTCATTGAACTAGTCATTTGTTGAGGCCTTGACAAAATAAGCAGAGAATATTGGAGTCTCGCTATCTTGGAATTAAATGTCAACAGTACCTGTAAATGCCACAGGGCTTAGGAACATTGGAGCCTGACGGGTTAAGGAGAAGGGTAGTGTCAGGTCATGCAATTTCTCATACTGGTTTAGTAAGAACCAGGTGATAGACTCACAGGATTTCTTTAAGTTTTATGGTGTCAGTAGCAGTGCATAATTAGTAAATTAACTAATATTATGTTTTACTTAAAAATTGTTGATCATTATACACATTGCACCCATCACCTTCCCTTCTTTTGAATATCTTTGAGACATAATTTAGATGGAGGTATCATTCAGTTCCCCCATTTGAAGTGTATAATTCAGTACTTCTTAATATGATTGAGTTGTACAGACTTCATCACAGTCACTTTTAGAATATTGTCATGACATGAAAAAAGAAACTATATATAAAGCCATGATTAATCATGGAATTCCTTCTACCTGTCTCCTCACTTCCTCTCCACACCCAGCCCCTGGCAGTCACTCCTCTCCTTTCTAAAAGCACCAAGTGCTGTTGCTATATCATGGAATTGGCATTTAGACATTCAACAAGCTAAAACAAATTCAACTCATAGTATACCCAGACAGTGAGGCCAGGGATAGGAAATGCAGAGAGAGCAAATGTCTTCCTCTAACTTCCCTTCCCCTATTAAACACAGCTTACAAAGATTAGTGGAAGTGAGTCTCTTGGAGTCAGACTACTAGGGCTCTTGTCCTACATCTGCCACTTGTGTGAAGTGCTAAGAAGAAGCTGCTTAGCACTTCACAGTTCATCTGACCAATAGAGATAACAGAGAGCACCGGTCACTCAAGAGGTGCTACAAGAAAGGAATGAGTTGATAGTTCTGAAATGCATAGGATCCTCACTGACCTGGGCTAAATGCTTAGCGAATATTAAGCTTTTTATCATTAACCGTGCTTCCCAAATATTTAAGTGATATACAGACTCTTCATCTTGTAGTTATTAGAATTTTGTTTCACTGTGATTAAAAAGAAACAGATTAATATTATATGTTTTATTAACAGATACACAGTGTCTTCTTTAGGTGCTTTTCAGTAAAGTAAAAAAAGTGGGTTGATTTGAAGAAAATAAGGTCTCCTAGACATTAATTGAATTTTTGAGTGCACATCATAGTTACTTTTCCTTTGTACTCCCCAGGGAGAGTTTGTAACTCTGCCTCTCACCCTGACTTCTGATATGGGTTGTGAGCAAATATGACCTACCGATGCGATTATTTTGATGACTCATTGAATCGACAGGGGTGGTTCACCACTGCTGTCTTCTGACCATCTTGTGCTCTTCCCGTGACATTTACCAGGTTCCAAAATAGTTGCTTGTTGGTAGAAAAGAGGGTTAGAGAGCAATCCAGAATGAGGAAAGAGTAGGCGCGTGGTGCAGGATAAGTGGAGATTCAGGGAAAAGGGGAGGAATTAGAGGGAGCCATGTGTACAGGAGGGCTGGGAGGGCAGCTGCTGCCTGGTGTTCACCTGGGACCGAGGGAGCAGAGAACATTCATGACAGGTCTAACCTATTGCCCTGACCTTATTAACTTATGCTTTGCTAACAACATGCTACCCCACTAAACCAGACTATAATTACGAAGGGTTTTCTTGTTTTTTTTTTTGTTGTTGTTGTTATTTGTTTGTTTTTAATTAGTGTAACTAAATACTGGGCCAACTCTTTAGAATTTTTCTTACCACATAACCCTCATTTCCGGGTTCCCTACTGACTGGTAGAAGCCTTTATTCCCCTACTATATATGTTTCCGGTGAAGTGCCTAGTTCTTTGTATCTTGAAAAAAAAAAGAGACCTTTCTTGTCAAATTAAACTCTTTACAATGTGTGTTACCCAAAACAGCATTATTGAATCTTTTTTGCCAAGGGCCATTTGAATATTTATGGCATCATTTGCAGGACATACAAAATTATCAAATAAATAATTACCCTGCTATATTTGGTAAAACTTTTAATTAAATCACCCCGTTAGTGTTGCTAAAACTGCTTCTCCTTTGTGAAGGCTTGGCTGGGCCAGACCGAGTGATTTTGGTTGTCATGTTTCACAACGGGGCCCTGAAAGACCATTTGAAAAAAACAAAGTGAAAACTCAACCAAAAGAAGGTTTTGAATAGAGATTCAGTTCAATATCACTTAATGTTTTCTCTTATGGCTGTGTGAAAGTTTATTCTATTTTATTTACTTGTCTATATTTATTTATTTTACTTTGGTTTCTGACATCAACTGTAAAATATAGTTCAAAAGACAGCTGCTCTCAACCTGAGCATGTTCAACACAAGCAATCTACACATCTCAAAGATTAACTCATTGCCCCTATTACTGGTGTTACTAAACAGAAAAATCAAGCTCGTAGAGTACAAACACAGCCAAGTGAAGGAATTCTGAGGTCTGTACATTTGATAAGTCAAATTCTTTTCTTTTTCTCCATCCTTTCTTTCTTTCTTTCTTCCTTCCTCTGTCCCTCTCTCTCTTTCTTTCTTTCTCCCTTCCTTCCTTCCTTCCTTCCTTCCTTCCTTCCTTCCTTTTTGAGAAAAGATCTTGCTCTGTAGCCCAGGCTGGTCCTGAACTCACTATGAAGGTCACGCTGTCCTTGGACTCACAGCACAGCAATCCTCTGCGTCAGCTTCTCAAATGCTGAAATCACAGGCTTGCACCCCCACGCCCAGCTTATGTGGTGCTAGGGAATTGAACTCGGATGCTCAGTGCTTGACTTAGCACTTGCTAGGCAAGGAATTTAACTGCTGAGACATTCCTCCAGCCCAAGTCAACTTGCTTTCTATGGAAAATCGGCTTCTTTAAATTTAATGTCTAATGATTAAAAATGAGTGTAGCCGGAGATGACAACATTTATATGTTATCAAATGGTTGCCAATTGTATATGCTGGTTAAAAGTGCTATTCGTAATATTCAAAGAGTTCACAATTTCCCTTTCTGCTTTTTTGCATGCATATTTTTATGTATTTGTTTACATAATAACTTGGTTGAGAGCCAGGTTCAATGTCAAGCAGAACTGGCTTTAATTCTTAGATGTGTTATTTTCTAGCCAACTGGCCACAGTTGATTATTTAACTATTCTCAGCCTTAGTCCTTCTTTTCTACTACAAAAACAGTAGAGATAATAGTAAAAATCTCTTTGGGTTGTCACAAAAGAGTGAATAAAATCTGGAAAACTCTCAACATGGCTCTTTGTACACAATGAATGCTTAGTTAATGTAATCTGGATTTATTATTATTGAGTGCTGAAAATAAGCAAATCACATTAGCTCTAGACACGTACTCAGCAGAGTGCCAGCCTCATGGCAGAATCAAAATCCATTTCACTTTTCTCATTACAAGATCTTATCAGACAATAATTCCTATTTAAAAATAAATAATCGCTACCTTTAGGCAGCTTGACGTCTTCTACCTTTTCTGTTTTCTTCTCTGTTAACCTGAAGTCATGCTAGAAGAAGAATTCTGTGTCAGCCCCATCCTCAAATATGCCATGAGTCTGCTATCGTTTTGCCACTCAGTTGTTGCCGTATTCTCCCTTCTCCCCTCCACTGTGACAGTCTCTAAGTAGGCCACCACCCCCTTGTCGAGGTGTCTTCTCTTCACGGAATAGCCAAGGAGGTGCTTCTGAAACACAGCTCTGATCACGCCACCCTCCACACATCACCCTTCCACACAGGATATCGACCTGGAAGGGAACCCACCAGCACGTGCATTTGCAATTTCAGCTCCCAAGTCAACTCCGATTCTCTTTCACTCTTCTCGTCATTCACCTCATTCCTTCAAGTCACTGCTACTTTGACTCCAGGATTATTATTATTATTTACCTTCAAGGATTTCTCTTCCTTTCGTGTTTGCATGACTCGAGTCTTGAGTCTGTTCCATCCGCCTTTTTAATAAAGTCATGTCAGGTGCTCCAACTAGCATAGTACCTGTCGTTATCCTCTTTCCTCTAATCCTGTGTCTCTTTTCTTCAGATCCCACTACTTGGCAGTACTGCGTGTTTGTTCTGCTCTTGTTTGTTCTTGGCATTATTCCTTTTTTTTTTTTTTGCCCTGGACATATAGGAAAGTATTCGATAAATATTTTTTTGAATTGATAAACTAATGTTTTACTTTGGAAAATATTTATGCATTTATTTAAAACTTATTTTCTTTTTTAAGCTATTAATTCTTAACTTTTTGCCTCTCCTATTAATCCTTAACTTGAAATGATTATTTTCTGTTGTAAATCTTAAAGTCGTAACTTTCTAAGTTAATACACCTGTCAATAACTGATCCTCAGTCATTTTATGAGTAACCTTATACTATTGATCAATAAGTTAGCACAAAAAATTCTTAATTCTGAGCTATAGCTTAGTTAGAGGAGACAAAGTATACAAGATATCCAAAGAATGATGAATCCTAAACAAGCCAAGCTTCCTTTCAGTGAAATTTTTGTTTGCTCAATTTTTTTGTTTTTGTTTATTTAAAAGTAAACTCCCACATCCTTATTTTCTTCTTTCTTTCTTTCTTTCTTTCTTTCTTTCTTTCTTTCCTTCTTTCTTTATTCTGATATTGAGGACTGAATCAAATTCTTCCCTGAGCAACAACCTCAGCCATTTTTTTTCTTTCCTTTTTTTTCATTTCTTTTGTTTTCTGAGAACAGGTCTCACAAAGTCTGTAAGTTGCTGCCCAGCCTGAGCTCAGACCTGTGATCCTCCTGCCTCACACTTAGACTGTTGACATTACTGACATGTATTACTACACCCAGCTCAGTCAGTCTTTATTACACAAATATGTTGTTCGTGTTGATTAGCTGAAGACATTATGATTTTCTTCCAGAAATATTCTGGCTTATTTGAAAAAAGTAGCTTTCAGAACTGTGTAATTTATTGAAGAGTAATATATTGCTCTGTAAAGTGTAAGAACCAACATCCTTAATGTCTTAGCCAGCCTTCTGTCACTATATCCAAACACCTTAAATAATCAACTGATAAAAAGAAAATGTTTATTTTGGCTCTGTTTTGGAGGTTCTGGTCTATGCTCAGCTGGCCTGTTGCTCTGGGTTTGTGGTGAGGCAGAGCATCGGGGCTCATGTGTATAAGCAGAGCAGAACTTCCACTTTGTTATCAGGAAAAAAAAAAGAGGAAGAGGAAGAGGTCAGTTCCCATGATCCCCTTCCACAACACATCCCAGTGCCTTCCTTCCATCACCATCCAAACTTATAACATATGGACCGGAGGGTCTGACATTTAAGATCTAAGCTCGAGCTCTTACAAAAAAAAATCTCAAACTAAGAAACATCAGATTTTCAGTCTCTTTGTTGTGTGAATATTTGATCAGCATATTCACAGGTAAGGAAAAGTTCATAGTTCAGGTGCTATGCCGTGATCAGATTTCATTACAAACATCTCCTCTAATCTACTTGTCCACCTCTACCAGCATTTTAATTGGTCTGCTCTCTGCTGTTGCTGGGTCCACAGGTCACAAAGTCCTTAGTGCATTCAAACCTACATCCTTTCTCCACTCTGAATCTGATCAAATCTGCTTCAAATACGCCAGTGTTTATTTAAAAAAAAGGCTCTAGCTGAATGTTTTCTGTGATTTCCTATGTGCTGCTACTTACAACTCCTTTTGTCTCAAAAATCCTTCTCTTCCCTCCCTCCCCTTCCCTCATCAACTTCTTTCTGAGCACAGAAAAGTCAAGAAAAAAAAAAGTTCATCAGGTGGCAGCTTAGTATATTACAGAAAAGGTTTTCATTCAGACATAACCAAATTAGGAACCATGCTCCCAATTCACTGAGTTTATAGTTTTAAGTAAACTATTCACTCCTTTTCTGTGTCTTTGCTAAAACAAAAAAGAGATGGAGTAGCTTTATCTCTTTCTATTGCAAGAAATATGCTGTATGGCCGAACAAAGTATACAGCACGTGGCTCATATTCAGCAGGAGGAATCTGGGTGTGATGATTACCACCGACTGGGCTGGTAGAGATGTGCCCTCAGTAGCTGTTACTTTGTGTTCTACCTCTTGGTACAGACAGAGTTTCATCAGAGAGACTCTTAGCCAGTGGCCTTATCTGCCAAACAAACTGCCCGCCCTCTGCAGTAGTCAAAGCCCTTTCCAGAAGCTTTCAAGTCCAAATAACTTGAGCGCTGCTTTCCAACCACATGATCTCCTGCAGAGAGGCCACTTGGTAGCCATGTTCTGAAAATGAGGCAGAGTTCAGATTTCTCTGGCATTTTATGGGCACAAACAACTTGGCCTTGGTAAACACTTTCATTGCCATGTGAACCAAAGTGTGCTGAAGCCTTGATAGGACACGTTCTGAAGTCTTTTAGAAAAACCAAAGAGAGAGGGGGGAAAAGTGAACTCTGGGAAAATTCTAGAAGAGCCTTGACAGGGCACACTAGAAGCAAAATCCCTTTGCTCGCCAGCCCGTGTATCTTATTCCCCTGTGAGCATTAATATGAAATTCTCTGGGATCCTTTTGAAGGAATCTCCATAGCACAAAAAGCCAATGCTGATGTTAGCTTGAGTTCCTTAAGATTACTGTTCGCAGTAAGGACAACCAGTCCCAGAAATCTGTAGTCTGGAAGCATCCACTCTGTCGGAAACACTGTACTCAAATTCAAACTAAGGTGCTGTTACAAAACAGTAAGGGCTTCTTAATAGAACCTGTGAGACAGTGGGTAGATGTAGCCTGACAAGGCAAGAGTGATCTAGCTCTGGTGGGAGTGCCAGTTACAGACCAATTATGATCAGCTTCATGTGACTGGATACTATCGTGCCTCCCTGGCCTCCCTTTTCTGAGACGGATATTTTTGTTTCTGAGCATGGTTCTGATTTGGGATATTTAAGTTGTTTTTCTTCTTAGAAATGCAGATGTAGCCATTGTTTTAAAAGACTCCAAGTGGGTCACCCTGATTTATCCTTTTAGGATGGTTCCATTATAAAACGAGTCAGTTACTTCCTGGAATGGGACCAATGCAAAGAACAATTCTACAGCCTAATTCACTGCAAACATTTCCCTGAATGCACGGCATTCATTGCTATTTGTTTAAACAAGGGCACAGCAGTTATAGGAAGAAAGCCAGTAATCAGAACGTGCGGTGCCAACGCATCTTTCAAAAAGGCCCTGATAATTCACAACTCACTTTAATTAAATTTGAACGGCATGGCACTGCATCGTTTTACCTGTTTACAAGTTTCATCAGGTGTATTTACAAGATACACCTATGCTGAGTCATGTTTAAAGGCTGTGCTTTGGAGTTTCATTTTGGCTCTTCGCAGCTGCGTTCTTTCAGGAAGCCAGCAAGACGTAATGGCAATCACGCAATGAGGATCTTTGCAGTGTGTCTTCGAAAACTGTGACGTTCCTTTCCTTTTCTCAGTTACTTTTAAGTTGGATCCACTCATCAACTACCTGTCCATACTGTCAAGTTGGTAGATAAAGAAACGCTTTGGAATCAAATACGCAGCTCCATTATTCAGCATGGGGTGTTCCTCTGGGAGGAAATTATTTCCAAGGAGCCTCATATTCCGCCTCTGGAAAACTGAACAAACAAGGCAAGCTAGGAACCTCAAGTTCCTAATCTACTTGGGACAAATAGCATCTATTTACAGAACAGCAGTGAGGATTACATGAGACAGCTATGTGAAGAGTTGGCAGGTGATATGGACCCAGTCAGTTACATGTTGATGGTTATTGACTCAAATTCTCAAATTCAATTTCTTTTTATAGTGATATGAATCACTGCCTTTTTCTTCATAAGTTTATTGATTGTTTTGTTTTTCCAGAGTTGACCCATTTACTACTGTAGACGATGTACTTTTGCCTGCCTTTGACATGTTTAAATTCTTGTGTTCATTTTGTTTCTTTTCTTCTGTACATTTCGTGCACTGTGCTCTTTCCCCGGTGTGAAAGCAGGAACACTCGCTCAGAAACCCAGTGCTCACTTCTGGTTATCTACAATGTTGAATTTTTCTTGCAATGATTTGAACTCATTTCAATGAGTCCTTTTACTTTTTAAAATTGTAACTTGATTTTAACTGTTATTTTAATTTTGAAAAATTTCCTCCTTTTTCCTTCCTTCTCATCTTCTTCCCTGGTTTCTTTTTCTTTCCTTTCTTTCACCCTTCTGTTCTCACTCTGTATTAATCTCTCACTCATCTTTTCAACTTTTCAAAAACAAGTTTACACTTATGATTTATGTACTATATCGGAGTAACAAAATGCCAGCACAATTTCTGTAGTGTGAAAGTTGAAGCCAAGGAAAGTAATAAATAAGAATATTACTTACTTTAGGATTTTTGTCACCTTTTCAATCAAGAAACATTTTTTTTTGAAATTGTGTTAGGCTATAAAAGTATATTAATTTTTCAGTGAAGCTTTTAAAAATTCTGTAATTAGAAAGGCAATATTTTCATTTATTGTTATTATATTTTACTCATTTAAGAGTCACCAAAAATCGTGTGGAAGGAGACTGCCATCTTGACTGAGCAGTTTGAATCTGAAACTATGCAAATGCAGCAGGCCAAGAAACAAAGACAGAATTGG
Source organism: Ctenodactylus gundi (assembly GCA_004027205.1). NCBI lineage: Eukaryota > Metazoa > Chordata > Mammalia > Rodentia > Ctenodactylidae > Ctenodactylus > Ctenodactylus gundi. The sequence goes on from PVKB01001155.1 coordinate 310,344, forward strand.
ACAAAATACGTGGCACATCTGGTTTTCTTATTAAAAATGCACTGCTCACCATCAGCACTCTTATAAGCCTATACAAGTCAAATTATGTATTTTGATTGCTTCTGGGTTTCTTTTATTAGTGTGTTGGCTGGTTATTTAGATTTTTTCCCGTCTTCATTTTCGCTAATCAATTTCTTATTTTTATCTTTCCAAAGAACTCAACTTCTCAATATGGAAGACTTTTGTATTCCCTAAAATGCAGAGGACAGTCATGGTCCAAATTGCCAAATTCTATGCTTAGTTCTGTTTTCTCCATAAGTGAAAATTCCCATAACCAACTGGCCATCTGATCAGTATATTGGCTTCCAAGAAACAAAGACCTTGTTTCTCCTCAGGGTTGTTTTGAAAACCTTGTGGCTGTAAAGTATGGAATAAAATATTTTAGGAGCTCTAGGCTGGTTATGAATACTGATTTTAAAAATACAAAATTAACTCAGGGTGGATTTCAGAATTACTAACTTTAAGGGATAAAATCAGCTATTTTTATATAGACATATATATATATATATATATATATATATATATATATATATAACATTCAATGCTATAATCTATTGAATTAAAAAATTACTGCATCCATGATGCAATTCAAAAAAGTATGAGTTTATATATAAACATATATATATATATATATATATATATATATATATATATATATATATATATTTCTTTTTACAGAAACATATCAGCTGTATATAAGAGAATTATCAACATTAAAAAGTGAGCATTATTAAGTGGATAGTAAAAATCAATGAGCAAACAATATCTGCATGTTCTCAGAATATCTCTCCCGAAATTTCCAATTACAAGGAGAAAAAGGCTGTTGTACACTGGAAAGATCTGCCAGGCACGCCCTTAAGCAAAAACTAAAGGTAACACCTCCTTATTCATGCAATGAAGCAGCACCTAGTTCCTCAGAAGATGTATGGAAAATACCGTATATTACTTTATATCCTTGGAGATGTGTTTAATCGAAAGCCAAGGAAACAATTAATGAATATAAAGCACGAGTCGCTTCACCTAACAACTGGTCAAGACTTTGAAAAATGTCACAATATTTTGAAGGATAAGTGATGAAGAATATCAAACCAGCACAACCCATAATTCTTGAACGAATCCTTGATTGGAAATATGCTGACCACTTGGAGACACTTGAAGGTGAATTGTGTGAATTAAAGGATACTATTGTGGTTTTGTGAGGTGACAAACCACCATAGTATGTTTTATGCTGAAAAATATCCTTGTTCCTAGGTGACACGCACTGAGTATTTCTAGATAAAGTTCATGGTGTCTGTAACTTGTTCAAATGGCTAAAAAGAAGAGAATCAATAATAAATTGTAGCATGCTAGTTATTAAATCTTGTTCAAGGCATATAGGTGCTCATGGGTGATATTTTGCATTTGGAATCAGCTAGAAGCCTCTATAGTTTTGTCAGCAGAGTTAGTGTCAAACACTATCTTCCTAGCAACAGGAAAGTCTTTTTACATCCTCTGGCCGTGTCTCTGAGCCAACAGCAATGCTAACAGCAGCTCCTACTCAGAATACTCCTTGCCTCATTTTCACACACAACCCATCAGCCTGCAGGCGCTTCCTGCTCATTTCTCTTCTTCGGTGGAGCTTGTAGAGCAGGACAAAGAACTAAGAAGAAAATGCAGGTAGAGAGACTGCATTTTCTTTCACCAGTTCTGCAGAGACCAAAACAAGGAAAACTTCAGCTTGCATTCTTCCAGTACCTTAATAAGTGGCACAATTTTAGAAGCACTCAGTTTTGTTCTGCTCTTCTAACTCAGAAGCTCTGGGACTTTTACATACTGAAAGGCAAATTTATTTTGGTTTCAAGTTGTGTACACTACTTTATGGAGAGAGGGAGAGAGCTGCATTGCCCGCAAAGGACTCAATGAGGCTGTTGATAGCATCTCTGTGTGTCCTATTAAACATGCTGAGAAAACAGAGTCTGAGCAAATAACCTGGAGCAGGACTTTGAGGGCAAGCAGGAAGCCTGCAGAACTGTTTAGATGCTATAATGTGTATTGGAGAAAGAAATCAGCAGGTGCTTGGGCCTCAAGAAGGTATTTAACCAGGGAGCCAGACAGGAAGGATTTTTTTTCCCAAAGCCTTTGTTAGAATAAGGTAGTAAACATCATGGAGTCTTCTTTCATCCCTAAGATTCCCGCTTCAGCTCAAGCCCAAAGGAAAACTCAGCTGTAACTTTTGATAACAGAGAGGAAAAGAGATTAGGGGGATTAATAGATGAGGTCAAATGTAAAGAAGATGTTGTAAAAGTTATCATGGTTTTTCAAAAGGACCACTTAATTCAGCTCACCATATAAAGATTGTAACCATCTATAATCAACAGCTTTCATCAGAACGTTATACAATCTTGCTCTGAATTCTTCCAGCCTCTGAGCACCTGGGCCATGCGTATATTCCTGGTTGTGTCCTTGTTTGATAAATCTTTCATATGGTGGAGATAAGACTTCCAAGCGAAGAGCTTCTTTGATTTAGTGATGGTGTAGGGAAGTGTGAAAAGAATGCGGGAAGCTTAGTTTACAAAAAGAGAATGCCCTGGCTACATGTTCTTACTTCACTAGAAGAGGGATGTGTTCTTCAGCAGCTGCATGAGAATTATCAAGAATATTTATAGAAAGCTGTTCTACTCAGTAAGAAAAAAAGAAAGAAAAGTCACATAAACTTCAATTCTTTCCAACATTCATAAAACAGTTACCACTGACACTTCCCCAGGGTAATGTCTTTAAGCAGGTTTTTGTCCTGACTTGAAAGTTTGGTGAGATTCATTTATTTGGAGTAGTCTGTAATAAATATTAAACACATTGAAGAAGTCTATGATAAATATTAAACACGTTGAAGAAGAATTTACTACAAGGTCAGGAAATAATTTTTTAAGCTTTTATACTACAAGGAACAGTACAGATGACAAAATATTGGATATGATAAAATATTCTAGATTTAGATATTTTGATTTTTTAATGCAAGGAGAACAATTCACCTTGTTTCTTTCAGTATTCATTTATGAAGTTAAGAGTTTCTATTTTTTTCAAAAGGATATTTCACTCTCCCACACAATATTTCTGATTTCTGAATAGTCCTCTTAGGGCTCATATATTGCTAATAGAAAGCTGTTTCCCCATTTCCTTACATGAGACTTGTTTCTAAAAAGTTAGGCTCAGGTATTCTAAAATAATCTATGAGCAATTTCAGTTTTATTTATAAATGGTTTTGGAAGCAGACATTTATGTAAGACAGAACAGTGCAAAACACAGTTCAGTCATTCCACAGATGTCTGATCCTGTGTTTCTGTTCCTTACTACAGGGAGTCGTCATTTTTCCTCTGCAGACTTTTTCACTCAATATTTCAGCAACACCTTTAGCAGAGAGATCAACTTCCTGGATGAGGTAGAGACGGGTTGTCGAACACTGAAATATCCTCCTGTCAGAATCACTTTTCACTCAGGAAGTACATTGTACATCCCGTTCCCTTGATTGACTTTCATCACAAACCGCTATTACGTTGTTAGACTGTTTTGTATCAATATTGATTGCTGGGAAACCGAAGTCAACTGAAGTTCTTTGACACGAAGGAATCTCGTGTGGAGTGACAGGATGAAGCTGTGACAGTCACTTCATATCTAATCGGTGTAGAACACCCCATACGTGTTTTGAGCAACCCTTTAACCCAGGGAAAACAAATCTGATATGTGAATAGATTGGGACCAAGTAGCATGACTTTTCGAAAGATCCAGAGATTGCATCAGAAGCCGAGAACCGAGCCAGCACTCAATACCTGTAATTTACTCCATGCTGTGTGGCATCTGCAGCAGGAAGCTCTGCAACACTGTAACTTTAACATTTAGATCAAAAAGTTATAAGTTCCATGTTTCTTTGGTGGCCGGTCAGTTTCCATCTGCTAATACAAAGAATACAAGCCTCTGATGATGACGATGTTGATGAAAGCAGTATCTAATAATTATGGAGCATTTACTCTGTGGTAGGAGTAGGTCAAGCATTCTTTTATTTCCAGAGGGAAGAAGATATGGTAGAAAAAATTATTGGAAGAAAGCACACTTTGATTCTTAAATATGTTTTCCTAATTTACGTGTGTGTGCATTTTTACAATTCATCAGACTCTTCTCACCTTGGAGTTGCATAGAACCCAGCAGTCCACTTTATTCATGTAATTAGTTCAAGGAACCCGCTTTCTTTTCAATTCATAGAAATCTGACAGCATTACAAAATCCCTACTGAGATTGCTGTCTTCACGTTCCAACACATTGGGAAATGGCTTCTGTGCTAAGTGAATTGTGAATTAAAGCAAATTCTATTTTTTTCAAATATTTAAATATATTCATGCTGTCGGTAAACAATACAGAATAATTTGATACAACACAATAATGTAACATCTCTTCTGTTTTTTCAGTTCCACAGGAGTGTAATATTTTGCAAGGATGCAAGTACATTTTTTTCAAACCATTTGCATATCATTAGAATAAGTGGACATCAAATGTTAAAATGTAGCCAGACTTTTTCAACACGGCGACTCCGAAAAAGAAAATAAAAAATAGTGTATTTCTGGTTATTCAAGTTGTATTTAAGTGTTATTTATAACCTTTTGTTTAACCTGCATTATAAGTGGAAAATTCAGCTACCCTACTGCAGAAACATTTTTAACCTTTTCACCCTTCATCTGAAGGCCTTGGTTGAGTTTTTGAGTGAATATTGCCTAAGAGACTATGTTAATGTCTCTTAAACTGCATGTGTTCTTCAAAAGATTAGTTGTTAGTATGTCATTAGATATTCAACAAAAACAGGCACTCTGTCATTTATGTTCAAGAAATAAAGTTTAAGAATAATTAAATGTATCTCTTTGGATATTGTTTTTGGTCTGTATATCTTTGTTCCCTGCAAGACTTCTCTCAGTAGTACTCCCGGTAAATGCCACTCATTTTAGAAATAAAGTAGATTAAGAATTTCATTAACCCCCATTTTGATAAAAAAAAAAAGGCCACTTCTTCAAACACCTAAAAATTTCCAGGACAAAATAGAGTTTCTCTAAAGTTAAAGGCACCATGATATAGGAAGATGGTAGATAATAATACAGGTGTATTGCCTACAGCTGGATTGAGCAAAAAAGTATATATATATATATACATACATACATACATTATATATATATATATATATATATATATATATATATATATATATATTCTTCCTTCTGATGAGATAATACGATAAAAACCCCAAACAAATAAAAACTTCCTGCTCATGGTTATTGAGAGGGAATAAAGGAATTCCATGAACTACACTTAAATAACACTTTTAGAAATAATTATATAAATTAAGACATTTAGAGACAGAATAAGGAGTACATAAACACATACATACAATTAAAATGTCCCAGCAATCCAACAATTTACAAAATGTCCCAATGGCAGATTTATGGTTGGTAAATATCAAGTGATTATTTTTTGAAGTTTGACTCTGGATTCTTGTGATTATAGTCGTCCTTGTCAATATTGATATTAATTGCTAACCAAATTTGTGTTTGCTTATTTAGAAAACTTGGAGGGATTCCAGTCATGATAGTAGATATGAACATTTTTTCAAAAGTTTGTGCTTATATGAAAATGAAGAGGTGAGAAGTACATTTAAAACGTACCGTGAAGATGACGCTGATCTGTCCAAGAACTGTTCACGTGACTGCCAACATTGCGAGAGCAACTCTTCCCCATCAGTTGTTATAATGAGAATCAATGATTTTGGTTTTCAAGTCGAAGACAAAAAAATCAAGACTAGTACATGAGCTACTCCTATGAGTCAAAATGCAAATATTGTCAAGATTGTTTTCCATGAGAAGGTATTTACCCATTATCAAAGGACAAAACAGAATAAATTTGGTTTTGATGTGAGTGACTTGACTCATTGTCGTAACGATTTTATGTCAAACTGCATAATAGCTCATCTTCCCATACACACTCTCTTTATACATTCTTTATTACCAGAGATGATATTGACTCTGAATTGCTTGATGGTTTTTTTTCAACATATTATGTGAATGAAGCATTCAAGTTGGAACACTTGAGCCCAAAAGCAGAGATTTTATATTCTAGATGATATTATGCAGTGGATCCATTTTCTTCAAGTATATCAACCACAAAGTATATGTCACAGTTGTATTCATACACATATGTGTGCATACAGGTTATACATGTGTTATTACATAATGCCAACATGTGCATGTATATTTAAATATGTATACATACATTCCTATATAGATACACACATACATTTTATATGTTGTGGTTATACATACACACCTGCATAATCCATATATTATATATGCAACTATGTATAGTACATATACATATATAACACAACATACACAGGAATGTAAAGAACCAGAAAATATATATTAAAGTTACTCTAAAAGCAAAATATTGATATTTCTGTAAGAAATATCAGGAGGGAGAGTCACTCTATGTGATTCACAACAGCAGCTTATTAGAATTATATTTATAAGATGAAAGATCAAATTCTGCTAAGTTTTCATGACAAATGTTCAGGAGAAATAAAGTGGGACTAGATCATAGATCAACTGTTTTCAAACATACTGGTAAAGGCATCATGTTCCAACATAAAACTTCTTATGACAGTATCCTAGTATATAAAGACATTTTTGTACTGAATGAGTTTGGATTAATAATCATCATGAATCCTAAATTCCTGTAAAATAAATCATTTAATAAATAAAAAATCCAGAAAAAGAATGCTGTAGATGACATTCAAATCTACTTCAGCGTTCAATTTATTTATACTTTGTTCCTACACAATAGAGAGATCTCCAATTAGCGAGACAGCAGATATCTGGCATGTTAAAGTAGGTGCATTGCATATCTCAAGACAGTTAAAATATTCTTAATGAAGTTTACACAGTTTTGGAATATTCCAAAGCATCTCTTGAAAACCATTAGTGAAGGTAGAATTAGACATGTGCTGGTTTGGAAACATTTGTCAAAAGATTGCTCGGAAATGTTTCACAAAGACAAGGAGCAAATGACAGAGGAGCATTGCAGTTACCTATTGCAAATATTTCTTCATTCAACATTATCAGTTTACTTTAGGTAAATAGAAATGAAATGGAGCTTAATTTGTATAGGGAAGAAGTCAGGTTGGAAGATGAAAATTGGCCTGAAAATATGACCATGGTTTTTTGAAAAGCAAGTGAGAAAACTAGACATACTAAGATTATTTTTGATGATAGGATTAAAAACCCAGTACCCCCAAGAAAGATAATAAACCTGTATCTTAAAGCTACTTCCTGAATTTGACAAAAATAAAAATAAAAATAATAGACTATTTAAAACATTATGAAATTTCTCCTCTAATAATTCATATACAACAAATCATCTCCATTGAGTTTTATGATTAATGTCTCAAAATTAGAATTATCCATAGCGGTTTGGGATACCATTTGTCCATGGGCTAGCCCGTGGTGAGTTGGCCTGAGAGAAAGGACTAGTCTGTAAAGATGAAGAAGAGAAGGGGGAAACACAAACACAAGAAGAGACGATGACGCCAGAGGGAAAACAATATAAAGGAAATGAGGATGGAGTCCCCAAACTAAATCCTCTGTTGCTTTCTTGAGGCAGGACAGATATGTCTATATTTAAGAAACCCACTGAATCCCCTACCTGGGCTTGAAAGTTGTCAAACAGAAGCCAGTACTAATTGTATCAATATATTCTTTCCTGGGTTCATTGTTGTGGAATTTTCTTCTCCTTCTTTCCTTATACTTGTAACTGAGTCTGGTTTGTGAGGTGAGAAAGGACAGAAATCATGAATATCTTGTGCACCATGACAACCCCAGCATCTAACTCAATGCAGACTGCATTGGTCTCTACCAACTTATTTGTGGGAAAAAATGAATTTATGAGGAAACGACAGTTATTCATTGCAACATAGAAGGGGAAAAGATACATGAGAAAAATTCTAGTTCCAAAACAGGGTGAGCAACTTTAGATGGAGAAAGAGTGAAAACAAAGCTTGAGAATACGTAAGACAAAGTTAATTTGTTAATTTTTTTTTTTTTGTAGGCACTCATTTTTGGTTTTTGTCCCCTCTGGACAAATGCTGTGACCAGTTTAAAATTTCTTAGCCTAATACAGGGTGAGGCTAGCTGGTTTCTAGGGTGATTAGTCATCAGATATGGCTCTCAGAGGAGGAAGTAGTGATGTTGACGATAAAGCAGAAGGCATTCCCTCCCCCTATCCCCGCCCCCCTCCCAGATGTTAGGAGGAAGGTATTGCTGTTCTGGAAGTACTGGTTTTCATTGAGATGCAAAGTTGAGATCTTAATCTCTTGGAACATTGCTGGTTCCCTAGACTGTTCAGTGAGAAACAGCCAATAAAAATCATAATATATAGTATCTTAAACTTGTAGATCTTTTCCCAGCTTTTAGAGCAAACTCATTACCTCATGAGATCTTCACAATGGCTCTGTTGACAGAATGGATGATTCCACAATGGAAGAGCATGGACTCGAAGATGAAATCCAAACTCACTGGCTAAAAGATGGCAATTATAAAAGAAGAACCTTGTGATTTTCAAGACAGATTTTTTTTATGACTAGTCTAGAGCAAGATAAATTTGGAGTTGTGCAAAAACCATCACTTCTGTGCAAAATCTCCCCATGTGCCTTGATAGACTTATAAAAAGAGGAAAATATAAAAGCTTTCCTGTCATTTTTTGGGGAGTAACTGCAGGGAAGAAAACCAGCCCAACGAAGAAGAAAAGACTCTTTCTGTTAAGCCTCCTCATGAGTGCCTAAAAATGCATTATGGGAAATGCATCTCTCATTGTCTAGGCTGGTGTGGTCTTCCATGGGCACTCAGAGTTACGTTATGAAAGAAGTCGCTTTATTACATTTTAATGCCTGATGAAGTGTGTATGTTGTGTGCAGCACCTTTATGCCGAAGTATTTATTAAGTGTTTTCCCATTCATCCATTCCCTTACCCTTGAGAAAAAAAGAAAAATCGTTTTCCTTGAATCATTTTGCGTACGATAGATGCATATTTCCTGAACTCTCATTAGATGTTTTAAGATTCCTTCAAAACTTAGAACTATAGGGACACATATGTCCACCATCAACTTCAATAATCCAAAAATCTTTCTAAATGATGTAAAACAGAATTTGAACATTTCCAAGTCCCAAAGCTGCCCTAGTTATATATGTCTATCTCTAGTACTGTTTCCTTCTCAAAGCGTAGTGGAATTCTGATGCACATTTATCTTTAGGTATGTATTTATGTATGCACTTACTTATTAACATGCTTATAATACACAATGGTAATATTTGTTTTGTTAAATTAGCACATGCATATAACATAGCTCAATCATTTTTAACCACATGATCCCTGAGCCTCTTTCTTACCACTTCCAAGAAGGAATTCTGGCAGGTTTTTTTTTTTTTTTGATCTGAGCATATTAAGGCATCAGAAAGTATTTCCTGCTGTAAGTTTTTAGTGAGAGAAAAGATTGGCCAGGACATATCCTATTGCTAGGAGCAAGGATATAAATGAGCCACAGAGAGCCTCAGTGAGGCAACCATGGGGCGGGACTTTTTCTTCCAGTAGAGAGATGTGGTATTCCTACAGGAGAGGCATTTCCAACTCCTGCAGATGGAAGAAACAATAAAAGCTTCATGGACAGACTATGAATGTTGAAAAGGAAAACTGTAGTCGCATATTGGTCCTTTGTCTAAGGTCAGCTATAAATTATAGAACTTCAGTTGTATAATCATATTTCTATTATGGACAAAAGTTAGCTGGTATTTTTCATATATATACATATATATGTATATAATATACATTTCTATATATGGAACTGTCTTGTCTTGTTCTCCTTTTTTATACTTGTACCTGAGTCTAATTTATATATATATATATAACTATATATAACTATAAATATACTATATAAGTATATAACTATATATATATCTATATATATAATATATATAACTAGATAGAGTCCCACTCAATAGTCAAGCTGTTCCTAAGCTCACCCTGTAACCCAGGCTGACCTTGAACTCACAGCAATTCTTCTGCCTCAGCTTAAGTTCTGGGTAAATAGGCATTTGAAACCATGCCAGTTAATTTTTGTGTGATGCTGGAGACTTGAATCTAGGGCCTTACACATGCTAAGCAAGTGTACCATGAAATACACACTCAGCCTTGTATATTCTTTTTTTTAACCCAAATGCATAAGGACACTTTGATATCAAGGAAAAATTATCTAACAAATTATTAGATTCACATTAGGGTTTTGTAGTTATAAAATGTCTTGGTCAATGGTTACAAAGATGTTATTATCTTTATGCCTAAGAATGTCAGCTCTTCAGATACTGTATTATCACTAAAAAGGAACTACCAGTGTAGAGAAGATCAATTTGCTTGGCTAGTGTAGCATACACAGAGTGGCAGCCCAGATCTGGTGAAGCTTTCCACACCTGCATGGTGTGAAGCCACTGAAATGTACATGTCATGAAGAAATTCTGGTTTGTGCATAAATATACATACATTGATTGATTGATTGATTGAAATAGGGTCTTACTCTGTGGTCCAGGCTGGTCCTGACCTCACCCTGGTGCCCAGGCTAGCTTTGAACTCACAGCAATTCCCCTGCTGCAGCCTCCTGAGTGTTGAGATTACAGGTGTGCACCACTATACCCAGCTGTTATGTGTTGCTGGGGTTTCGAACCAGGTCTCATCCTTCTTGGGAAATGGTCTAATCACTGAGATACACTCCCTGCCTGTGAATATATATTTTTATAAATATATTAACCTGGTTTATATTTAAATTGTCAGAAAGATAATGCAAATATTCTCAACAAGTAGAATTCTTAGCAATGAGTTAGACACTTTTTCAAACCGTTTTTGGATAAAAAGAGATTTACCGAAGTATAATGAACTGAAGGAACAGCAGCATCCTCCCGCACCCCTCTTTCACCGTTAAAGCTGCTGGGTTTTAAACTGCATAACTGATGGTAGGTTGATACCAGAATTCCCTTCCCTACATGGGCTGCGTTAAAGAGGTACCTGTGTGAAACTGGGAAAATCCAAGCAAAAAAGAAGCCATTGTTCTCAAAAGACGGGCCACCGGACTCGGCGATGAGTAAATGCCAGGAAGTCCTTGTTGCCTCCAGGTGGTCCTTGCCATTGGGCAAACTCATCGCTCTACCTTATGATTATATTGAGAGCTGGTGGCTCTGCGAGGGGTTTCGGCGCCCAGCAAGCAGTGGTTACAAGGCAAGAACTGCTCCTCCGGGGGCAGTATTTTCTACAGCTCTCACCACTTTAGCTCACATGGGACCAACTTCTATGGGCCCAGCCTCCGTATGCTGCTGGCTGTGCTTGCTATCTTCTTCAGTTGCCCTCTGAACTCTAAATGGGGCCTCAAGTTAGTAGCTATTACTCTGGTTCTCTAATACTTGTGCTACAATTGTAAGTTTGTAGCCTCCTAACTCCAAGCTGTAATTTAGTTACAATTGTTAACAGTATTGAAAGATACAACGTACAGGACATGATTAGCTGGGAGAGCTTTGCCCTTCCACATGAATTAGCATTGTTACAGAATGGGAAGTGTACTTTGTGCAGAATGGCATGGGTCGGGTTCCTTGATTAGGGTTGTCTCAGAATTCAGTGGGTTATTTCCATAAGGCATGTTTAGTCCTCTTTTCTCCCTCTCCTCTCTCTTCCTCTCTCTTCTTGTTCCTGTACGGCACAGCAAGAAGACCCATTCTGGATGCCAGACTTTTGATACCAGATTTTCTGGGCTCCAGAAATATAAGTCAATAAATTACCATACAGTATAAACTATCCCACCTCTCCTGATGTGCTGGCATAGCAACACAAAATAGGCCAGAATGTCTGTCTTTGCGATCTTTATAAAGGCTTTGGTTCATGAGTGAACCTAATTTGAAGATTATGAAAAACACAGAAAAGTAAACAGAAAATGGAGAATATTAGAAATCTATAAAGGTGACCGACTTGGAGGCACGATTATTGATGTTTGCCCAATAGGATCAATTTAGCTTACTTCAAGTTTTTCTAATCAGTTAATGTCTAAAACTAGTAGCAAAACATGAAATCTGCTATTCAGTGCATACTTATTATAACTCAATTTGCTTACCCATACTTTCTACTTATTTAATATACTTTAGCAAAGGCATTGCCCATTTGAAGATAATAAAATTCGGGGCTACAGTTGGTTAGGGGATTTGTTTAGGATTCAAAGAGCCGGAAAGTGCTGGAGGCAGCCTGTCTGATTTCATTCTGCCTTCTACTTTTTCTACAGTATCTGCACTGTAATGATGATTCACACACATTCCTGGCCCTGGAGGAGGATGGCTACAGATGATGACGTGAAAAGAACCTGGGGGCTTCGTGATTGTTAGAAGCCACTGATTACATTTAACTTAAGTTGTTCTATTTCATTCCTTCCAGTTATCTGTAGGACTACTGTCTTAGCGATCAAGATTGGCATGTTAAGTTAGTTTCTATTACTTGCAAAGAAAAGCACCTAAATGAATACTTTCTCTTGTGAGATAATAAATCTAGGTTAAGTCTAATTAATAAAATTGCTCAACAGAGAAATTATTTGGCTTTTTCCTTTGCCTGAATTAAAAATTTCTTAAATCCACTCAATTCCTGTTGCTTTGCTGATCACCAAGCAAATTTCTCACTGAGAATGTATTCCCTCAGATGTAATTATTTATTTAGAGGAAAAAGTTCAAGGTAGTTGAAATAAACTGTGATTCACAATTTCAGTGTTTTCAAATAGCTGCTTTTAAATTTCTAATATAACAGAGATTTGAGTTGTATCTCTATGGGGGATATAGAAAAAATGCATAGGAAATTCTACAAACATGATATTCATTAAATAGTCTTAAGCGTCTAGGCTATCAGTAAATTTTTACATTGAAATCAACTTCAAATCTTCTCTTTTAGTCTCTAAAAGTAATGGAGTAGAAATAAAAAAGGGAACTAAGTTGATCTAAAGTCAAAACAATCACAAGTCAATAACAGGCTAAGAATGTGTCCTTTGCTGGTGGCAACCCACATCCCTGAAGAGAGACACAGAGTGCTTCTTCAATAAATCTATTCACTACCATCTCTACTTGAGCTGCGCTAATCTACAAAGCCAGGAATAAAGTGAAACAACAAAAAAGATTAAGGTAGTTTGCTTGTTTTTAATTTAGTTTTTTTTTTAAAAAAAAAAACTGATTTCGATCTCATTTCACTACACCTGCAAACTGAATCCTGTTCTACCCTCTGAAATGACCAAAAAAGACAGACAGAAAGAAAAGAATGCATTCCTGTTGATCACATCACCTTCATTTTTTAAAAAAAGGATTCTTTTAGATAGGCTTTCCGGTAATAACACTTTAATTTATTAAATCTGCATAGTGAAACTCTTATGGAACTTAAAACGAAAAACAAAGTGAAACAGGGGGGTAGGGTGGGGAGGGAGAGAGGGGTGGGTAGGGAGAGGGACAAAAGAAGAACGGGAAAGTTCTTGTCACCTTGACAAGATACGCATGTGCACAAAATCCTCAACTTCATTGTAAACCTTAGGTTTTGCACTAATATATATCAATAAAATGGGGAAAAATGTTTTCAAGTAAAATTACTAGTTTGTATTAAGTTGAACTTAGTGGCCTCCATCACCAACTCATGCATAATGAAAAGTTACAGAGACACAAATGTCAATGTGTGATTTGTGTGGCGTGTTCCTATGCCTTCTTTTCCTGTTTTATTTATTTATTTTCATAGATTTAAGTTCAGACTTTGGAGCAGAGTTATTGTAACTCTTCTCTTACAGCTCATATACACACATGGATCCTTCTTGATCTTTTCACATAAGCAAAATATACATGAGAATTTACTGGAATCAAAAAATATCAGAAGAACAAAGAGAGATCTTCCTAATATTCTCTTTGGAACACACTTTTTCAGTTCTAAAGTTTGAGCACACGTGAGTCAAAGTACTTCACTGCTGCGTTACACTTCCATCCCAAACACACTTTAAATAGAACTCTTCATGGTGAAAGTCTTGAGGTACTAGTTAAAAATAAATGTAACCTAGTCAAGCAGCAGAAGAAAGTTGAACAAAACTGTCCTTTGCAACTCTTCTTCCTTGCCTTTTTTCTTCTCCTGAGACCCTGTCTCTTCTCTGCTGCTGGGTCTTTTCTGCCACTTACCTTTCTTTCTTCCTTATCACTAATAAGCTGGGAGGCGAGAAAGCCATTTCTTCCAGGAATTCCTTCCAGTAATACTGCTAAGAAGTTCGGAAAGATTAAAACACAGGATAATGCAAAATGGGACTTCCCCATATGTGTATGGATTCTGGTATCATCATGAGTAGTTGGATTACTCTTAGCATGTGCAGAGCTTGTACTGCACTGACCATATTTCCTGATTTGTGCGTATACCAGGATCCCTGAAAAAAGAGGATCTATTGAACCAGTTATGCCATTCCAATGTGCTCTGGAAATGCGGACAAGTCGATTTGTTTATAACAGATGTGAAAGTCTCACTAACTAGATGTATTTGTCTATTTCTTACGATGCATCGCTAGGATCTAGGGCAGTTCTTAATGTAGAAAAGACCTTTATTAAATATTAGAGAATTTAATAGATGAATTTATGCATTTATCCATTCATAAAGGATGAGGCCAAGAAGAGGGTGTTGTTTATTTATTTATGTATTTATTTGAGACAGGCTCTCACTCTGTAGCCCAGGCTGGTCCTGAACTCACTACGGAGCCCAGGCTGGCATTGGACTCACAGCAATCCTCCTGTCTCAACCTCCCAAGTGCTGGAATTATAGACATGTGACACTATGTCATGCTTATGTGGTGCTGGGAATCAAACTCTGGTACTTAGCACTTACTAGGCTAGCTCTTTTACCACTGAAACATTCCCCTATCCCCAAGAGCTGTCTTTTAAAGTCAAAATATTTTCTTTTTTCAGTACTTATAACGTAATGAAGATCACATGGTGATGAATCTGGTATCAGAATGTGAAAACAAAGATGGGGGTGAGGATGTCACTGACATCAGGACTTCAGATCAATGAAGAAAGCTATAAATTCTTCATTTCCTACCTTATCTTTGTGTTCTATTTCACTCCTGCCCAATAATCCACACCTCTTCCCATGTGACTCCAATTATGTTAATGACATTAGATAGCTTGTCAGTGACTATTCCAGGAAATTTAGATGGCTCAAAATGTATTATAATCCCCTAAACAACCTAAACCTTTGGAAGAGCTACTGAGAAAGTGCAAATCTGGACCTGCAGAGTCTCAATGGTATAGAAGGATGTTGGACAGATTTCACACTTAACACAATATCATATTTAACTTCAAATGATTGGTAGATGATTAATGGATTCAACAGTGTGTTCATCCCCAAAGAAGCCATACACATATATAATGAGTGTTCATGTTTAGAAACATGAATAAAATTTTGATTTTTAAAAGGAAAGTGGAAGAAAGAAGTGAATGAGGAACAATGAGAGAGAAAAATGATGTAATTGTGTTTTTTGAGGTGAGCCTCGTTCTTCAGAGTTTTATTTATTACATGGAGTTGATATCTTTCCTGTATTTTATGTATTAGGAGTAGACAGTAGGTCAAGGTCAAGATGATGGTTCTCTCCATGGCACACTGGTTCATCAACTACATGTTTATTCTTACTTAATATAGGACTAAAAAATGTGCAGTAGACTCAGAACAATCTGAGAGGATTACTTTCTATCTAGAGGGTAAATATATTCTCTAATGGGTTTCCAATGAACAACACCAACAATTCTGGCATCTTTGTGTGCACTGAACACTGCATGTATACATAAGTCATTATCTTCCTAAAAGCATTAGAAAACCACAGGCACATGTGGGAATGAAAAGTAGAGGCTGGTGGGGGAAAAAGAAGCTGGTGGCAAAAAGAACAATAATCATATTTTTAAAAAGAATCAGCAATGGGGAAATCTAAGAATCCAATCAACAAATGTTCAAATATTCACCACACGGTTGAACTCCTATTAGATACCAGACAGAAGGTCTTTGCTAAAGAAAATGGTGAATACAATAATGCCCATCCTTAATGCATGGTGTAAGATGCAATCACAGTGAAAAGGCAATTGTGTTTCTACTTGTGAAACCTGAGGGTAGCCATATTTACAAAAGCAGGAAACATCACAGTCATAGATATCAAGTTGTGTTACCTTGCTTTTAAAAAATGAAGTCAGATGGCTTAAAATGAAGGTGAATGTTTAATAACGTCACTGCTAGTGAAAGTCCTGCCCTGAAAACTAGTTCCCTCCAGTAAAGCTGTGAATGTACAATTGAGAAACTTCCACGTGAAAGCTGTCATATTTTACAACTTGCATTTTTTAAATTGAAATTGTATCTTTTCTCCTTGGGACAGCCTATCCCACAGCCTTGAGGATGTATTATTCTGGCTCATGATTTCAAAGTTTGTTCATTTCTTTTAGTAGTAAGCTAAACAGTTATTAAAAGTCTGCAAAATACATCTACTCTCTCACCCCAGAACAGCACAATATATTACTGAACAGAAAACCTCACAATTTGTATCCTTTTACCAATGTCTATTTCTATCTAAGGACAATGAGGTCTTTTTAAAAAAATCTGTATGTGTTCCAATTTTAATACTCTCACAAATGATGTCTTCAAAACCATTCTATACCCTAAAGAAATTGTCCTTTTGCTCTGAAAGATGATGCCTTTACCAAAAAATCAAGTAAACAAATTTATTTTATTAACTTCAGAATAATCCTAATGTACCTTTGTCCAGGTACCAAAGGCTCATGAACATTAAGGTTCATTCTTAGAGAATTATGAGACATAATCTAGAGAATTAAAAAAGAATCAAAGGACAATTTCCATTTCTTATTTCTTTTTACCAGATAGAAATGTAAAATACCAGACCATCTGTTTCCAAAATGGATACCTGGCAGCCTTACTACTCTATCCTGGAATAACAAATAAGTTTCATCATAAGTGACAACTCACTCCATCAGTACTGGCCACCTGGAGTGCTGAGCCCAGAAGGCTGTTAACATGCAGGTAACAGTGCACTATTCCCAAGAAGGGAAATTTGTTGTGAGCTCACTGTTACAAAGTAGCCACAGGCCTGGAAATATTTACTGACCCAGAGCCCAGCATGACCACTGCAGGTCCAGGCTATGTGAACTCTGTTGATTCATTCAGATTCTCAAAATATAACTTTTCATGCCTAAAATCAGAAGACAACCCAAATCAGTAATTTTGACTCCTGACCCACAGACAGGAAGCATCAGGTTCACATATGGACCAGGCTGGAAGTAAAGGTTCTCTTGGTTTGCCCAGAGTTTCTGAATCAGAATCCCGTTAGAACCCTAAGATTTTAATTTTTAACAAAGACTTTGGGAAATACTGGTGTTCAACTGAGTTTGACAACTGCTGGGTTAAATGAACCCCCGAGGTTTCTTTAGCTCTAGAATTATTTTACAATTATGTTTTAGAAAGAATAGCAAAAGCTTAACTGAGTTAAGCCAGTACCTACATGAAAAGGCTCTAGTGGAGAGATTCCTATGGAATTCCTAAGGACCAGTTGGAGTGGTGAATCAGAGCTAAGACGGGTCAGGCCCCCCACACCAAATCTCCAGTGATGGGAACACAATGGCTTCCAGCAAGGTCTCCCAAGACTTCTTGTCTGTCCCACGTTGAAGCTCTCTGGGAGCTGCTTAATCTCACAGAGTCAGAATAGGTCTCCAGTTTGTCGATGATTATTTAAACCAATACTGCTTTTATTTTTGAAGTCAGAAAGGGCCAAAGAGATGAAACCTACTATCCTTTGGATCCCTTTTACCCAGAAAAAATATATATAAGAAAGAAACATGAAGTGATTTCAGAATAGAAGAATCACCTTGGCTAGCTCCTTTGAAAGGTTCTGCAATTAAATGGAAAAAAAGCGCAAAATTTTATAGAAGATTTAGTGGCTGAAACTAACAAGGACATGAAAATGCTGAGGTGAGCAGATCTAGGGCATTTAATAATGGCAGTAGGGATTCTGACAAAATCTCCATTAGTAATGCAGGAGATAGCCTAATTTCCTGATTAAATACGTATTTCTAAATCATATTGACATTTTAAGAGAAACAAATAATGGTGCCAGCTCTCTTGGGCACAGCAAACACACTTCTTTTCATTTCTTACCACTGACACAGGTCTCACCCGTTCCTATCTCAGTGCCCAGAAAGATCAGCAGGGCTCAGAAACTGAATCAAGATACTGCATCTTGGCCAGCTTGTGAAACTTGCTGTGGAAACTAATTTTAGAGAGCAAAACAATTTCCTGTTGCTCTCTATTGGGCGACTCACCAGTGTGAAGATTAGCACCCGATTTGTCGAGTATGTGTGACACTGCTACTTGGGGGCTGAGGTGGGCAAGGAGAAGCACGGATCTCTTGAACTAATTGAGGGCTTGCTAAGCTACGCTCCTCAAATATGACCTCCTTGTCCTTTGTAAATAAAACTACATGGGAGCACAACCGTGTTTCTAGGATTCATGGCCGTTTTTACAAGAATGTAAAAGGCAACTTCTTAATGGGTGAGTCGAATAGTTGGGAAGGTGATCACATATTTTGAAAAGAGAAAATATATGCTACCTATTCAATAAAAGCAAAAACGAACTTTGTCCTTCAACTGAATGCAGATTCTACGCTCTAGTCAGTATTTTATGCAAAATAGGAGCTCTCAGCAGATACGGTTGCCCACAAACATTCTACCAATAAGGACAGCTATGAGAAAATGCTCTTCCACAGAATGGTGTGTGAGGGTGTTTTAAGTACAGGTGGATTCCTCAAAAACTAACTCTACATGCAGAGCACAGAAGATGTGAAAAAGTTCTCCTATACTCATGCACCAGATGCTCGCTGGAAGAAAAAAAAAACAAGATTAATTTCACTTTGATTGAAGTTCTGTTTTCTTTTTCCTCAATAAGTCTGCATCGAGAGAGAGAGAGAGAGAGAGAGAGAGAGAGAGAGAGAGAGAGAGAGAGAGAGAGACTATTGGGCAAAATCATGAGAGGTTACTGCCATCAGCAAGTCAGGACTTTGTTCCTCATTTCCCAAGCCATCTCCTTTTAGACACGATGCCATAAGAAAGCATCTGGTATATTTCCAATGAGAAAATTAGAAAAATTCACTTCAGAGGGAGGTTTGAAATCAAAAGCTTATTTCTTTTCTTTTAAAAATTGATTCTTTTAGCATCCAATTTTTTTCTATTTGCTTCAATTAGAATTATATTTTTATTAAAACATGCCGATTAAAAGAAGACTTTTGTAGAATGAAGCGGTTGTTACAGTTTAAAAAGCAAGAAACAAAAAAATTTAAAAAATAAAAGCACATACTGTACCAAAGGGTGGAACTGTGCTTTAAAGTCCGGCCATGTGGCTTCTTATGGAACTATAATGAGTTAAAGATGAAATCCCGTTTCTAGTTTGCATACATCTTGTAAAGATTCTTCCCAGTGAAATGGTAATTGGAGCCTTTTTTACAATAAATATTATAATTTTTAATCCTAATATTGTAAGCTATGTAACGTCTTCCATTTCCGTAACATATGCTTTTTGTCTTGTTTCTCAGTCTAAGAGACAGAAATAAAATAAACACCTTAATGAACACAATGCCAATCCGACTGAGACTCTGTTTCTATCTTTTGGGTGGACAGAACATGAACCAAAGATTTTGAAGATTCTCCCTTGAGATCAACAAATCTGCTTCAATTCTCAACCCAATGTGGTCTGCAGAAACACTCAGTCTGGTTTGTTGCTAAATTGCTGCAGCCTCCTAGCTAGTCACAATTTGCAATTATAAGTGCATTTGTGAAGTGTAAGTGGGTTAATTTTCCCCTTCGGAGCTGATAGTAGAGCACTCCAAGATGGCAGTTAAGTTAGGGTGGGGTTGTTTCAGACACTGGGAGGCTGATCATGAAAATATGGCTCTCTGTTGGTCTTCTCTGTTAATTGCAAAAACATGATGAAGAACTCCTGTTAAGAAATTACATTAGAAACAAAATATTTTGAATATTTCTCCCTAGTGATTACAGACCAGTCATCTCATGAAAAGAAATGAAACTTGAGAGGAAAACGTTTTTAGGCATTGGGTGGTCAGGTGGTTAATCGTCTTCAACTTGACTTGTCAGTGTGTGGACTTATCCAATGACCAGTTATTTCTTTTATCGATGCAAATGTCTTGTTATACATTCCAGCGAGGGGGAAATTCTGCAAAAATGTGCATAAACTCATCACAGCTGCTCTACCATCTGACAGCCCAATGGTCATGGGGGACCTCAACGCATGTGTTGGTGGGGGTGCCAAAATGTGGAAGAAAATGATTGGCCACAGAGGATTAGTCTCTTCCAGAGTGGTAAGCAGGCCAAGCAAAGTCTTGTGATCACAGACAACAGCTTTAATCGTATAAGTAGGGAGAAAAATATCATGGGTATGCCACAGTCTGAAAACAATGCATTCTCATACATTCTGTAATTGTTTCTCATCAGAGCGTAAGAGGCATCTGACAATCTGAATCCTAAAAGTGTGAGGGTAATCATAAAGTAGTTCCTCTGAGATTGACTTTTAATATCTGAATAAAATACAAATAAATTACAGCTAATAAAGAGTCCAATGGGTTATTTCCCAAGTATAATACAGAGAACATTAGACTAAGTTAGAAGATTTTTCTTTGGCAAACACAATACAAATCACCTTATAGCCTGACTTGGCTACAAGCGCAGAAAATCTATAACTGTATTGTGGTATTTCCCATCATGCAATACTTCTTTCAATGGTTTGCTATCTCTAGGATATTGTAATTGTCACTTCATAAAAGTCCCATCTCCCCGCCCAAACTATATGTACCTGCCAAAATCCTAACAACTTTTTAGAGCTTAGCTCAAGTGTCACTCAAGCTTTACACTGTTCCTTTGCAGTACTAACTTGAATTTATCTTTTTTTTTTTTTCTCTGTAGAAGCATGTGGCATTCTAGGGCTCTGAAAATACTTACTGGGTTAAGAGGTATGGTTAGGTGGTAGAAGTCTACTTAGCATACTCAAGATCCTGTATCCAATCTTCAGCACTGTGTAAACTAAAAATTAAAATACGGTCTTTCATTGTAGATCATTGCATATGTTTCTTAATTGAACTACAAAATATTTTGCTTCTTTTATTGCAGAAAATATAATATACCTACTTAGGCTTTCAAGTGAAAAATGTCTTTTACATACAGTTAATGATCTTGTATCAAAGATCTGTTAGCTTGGATCTGACGCTTATTTGGGTGTGATGTTGTGCTTACCAAATCCACCAAGAACTTCTTTTCTGACCTCAATTTGATAGTGTTTCTTTTAGACATTTGGAGAACCAGTGGCCAGAGTATCTCTACAGCAGAGTTTAAGAGACTTCAGTTCTGCTTTGCCAGAGAAAATGTTGACTCTGTGCAGCCTCTATGGTAAAGTTAAAGCTCAATTTACTTCATACTCCTTCTAAAATATTATAAATTCTTATGACACTTTTTAAAAATGACTTTTAATGATGTGAAATGAATACTAACCAGTGCCCTTTGTCTAATTTGTTTTTTGTCTGCTTTTCCCAATAATGTTTTTTGCTTAGAGAAATTCATGTCTATGCATCAAAATTCCATAGAATCAAGCACGATAGAAACTCATAAATAGAAACAAATAAAAATCTAAAATAAGTTTCTGATGATACAAAGATAGTCAGTAGGAAAAAATATCATTATCCAAAATAAATTTCCTCTGTGATGTTATGACAAGGGCTATAGGGCGAGTTCAGTATATGAAAAGTTAATAGTCTTCTTCTAGGTTGTTTCCTCATTGATAATATGTTACTCTCATAGAAGATTCTGTTTAAATTCATTTGTAAAGATTATATAAAGTGTTTCTAGTAAAAGACTTTATATAAAAATAGGGCCAAGTCACCAAAATATGTTTCAACTAAGGTGTCTTTGGAACAGATCAAACTTAGAAGATGAAAAAAGAACAGAACAACTTAATTTTCAAATCATGAAAATAGTTTCCTTTTGTTTTTCTTCTAAATTCACTTAAGACATTAAAAGAAGACATACTTTGTTTTTAATGTTCCATATGAGATCTAAGAGAACATAGCTTCCTCTCCCACAGAGGTAGGCATGGCTTGGGTGTCCGCTAAAATAAGCTGTGCACAATACATGGTTAAGTTTTGGAAGGATTTTTTTTCGCGGTGCCAAGATTTCAAGGAGTAATTTTACCTTTACCCTTAAAAACTCTTGGATCTTGATTCAAAAACAAAACAAAACAAACAAACGAAAACCTTCTGAATATTAGATTTTTTTCCCCTCTGTGAGGTTAGTACTATTGATAATCAGGCTAGAGGAATATGAAAGGCATGACCACCTTCACAAAACTCCAAAGCTACAAAGCAATATTTTCAACAGATTATTGAAGTTTTTCTTCAGTGAAGGGTGCAAAGAACTGGAATGTGGAGCTTGTCCTCCAGAGAAGAAGCAGCCATCCCCAGGGAAGCTCCAGCCACAGAACAGCGTCCTCACAACACATCTTGCTCCCATTACTGTTCTTTTCAACTTTTGCTGACAGCTAAAGTTCAGAGGTTGCCTTGTTCCCCTTGTAGTTGATGTTAGTTCAACATTAGACGCTAAAGGTGGGGCAAGCCCAGAAATTAGTGCCCAGGGATAGGAGAAGAACTTTGGCAGCCAACAATAACATATGGCTTACACTTGGGGTAAGAATATAAATTAAAAGTGGAAAAAGTGGGCAAAAGTGAGATAATTGGGTAATATAAATACCTGTCAAACCTGACTTTCTTAGCGAGATTCTGGAGTGAGAAACAAATAAAATGGATCACCACCACCTTCAACCCATGGTCTATGTCTTCAAGCAAACCTCAGGGTCCTTTTATGAGCTTTGGCTCAAGAAACCCGGCATACGTGAGGGAAGGAGTTAAGAAACAAGATTTCTTCAACCCTATTATGCCAAAAAATGGCGTCTATGAGAACTGAGCAAAACATTGTTGACACGTATTTAGAAATACTGCAGGCAGTTGACGAAAGTCCAGAAATCGTGAATGTGTTGTCTGCTACTTTGAGAAGGTGCCCAGAAGAATCTGCTACCTGTGTTCAGTGGATCAAATCGAATCTATCACAACAAATAGGAATAAGGATATTGTTATTTGAGGATTTAAAGTTAAATTTTGCATCTGATACTAAAGAATGAAACCAAAAATCAGTAGACACAGCACACAGATTTGATAAATCCAAAGATGCTACTAGATTCAGTTGTTGAAATGATTCAAGAGGTTGCATCAGATCTCCTTATTCCTATCAGCATGTATGTGAAACCTTTTTGTACTGAATGATTAAATGGTCTTAGGAAACCTGTTTGAACCCTACTGAGTTTATATTGTACAATATATGGCAAGATTAAGAGTAATTTTTTCTGACTAGTCTTTGAAAATAGGTATCAGGTCTAGGAAAAGTGCTTTACCTTACATAAGTATGAAGGTTTTTTTTTTTTTTTAGAGAAAAATATATCCTAATAGATTAGTGAGCAGGTCTGATATACTGCATTCTTATGGGTCCTAAAACAAAAGAGCGGTAAACTGTACAGAAGAAAAAAAAAAGCACACAGAGTGATGAATGAATTACAGAGAAAGAGGACAAGAATATGATGGTGACTGAATCCTATAGGAGACACAGAGAGTGACAGAAAGATTCTTGAAGAAATCCCAGAGTCATTGGCCAAAAAGCACTTAATAAGGATGCGACATGCGACATTTTATAAGAACTAAGACAAAGGCATGGCCTCACCACAAATTCCTCTGTGGATGAAGGCAGAGCTGATTGAAGAGCTCATAAAGAGACGAGATAAGATTGAGGCAGAGTTCGACTGGTACAGGAAGCAAGAATTCTTTGTCACAGTAGTCCTCACGATGTAAAAAAAATAGTCTTGGAACAGTATACTATTTTCCTGTGGCATATGGAATAAATGTTCTAAGTGAATTTTGTGTCAGGCTAAGGGATTGCTGTGACTTCCTCTGAAATTTAGGTTATGTGAAGTAGAGTGTTGCTATTTTTCTCCTTTTAAGTTTTGAAGTCCATCAAGAGATCTAAGTCATGGCACATACAAAGCATGTGCAATTCATACTTAAGTAACATTTAAACTCAACAAAATAAATATTAAAGCATCAACCCAGCTATCTTTACAAAGTTGATAGTTAAACATCATTTTATACTCACTAAAAGAAGAAACCCGACTTGGGGTGTCTTATGTAGATTCTATCTTATCCCCCAAGAACATGGCTTTCTATATGTTCTAATATTATTTTGAGATTATCTTAAATGCCTAAAATCCTGGTACTGTAAAAAGTAAATAAAACAAATAAGATCGTAAAGCAAAATGTGTAATTTCAGCAAATCCCCATTAATCTGTTTTTACACTGTGTGTGTCTGAATATCTACCACCCAGCACCATAAGGATTTACTAAGATAAAAGTACCTGGAGCAACCAGACTTCCTTTATATTCTCTTCTCAAGAAGAGTTTCCAAAGATTTTCTGGAAATATCTAACCTTGATAATGTGCTTGTTAAAAGCTTCGGAACGATGAGCTTCTATTTTATGCAACAAAACTGGCAAAACGCTGGTCTCATTTAAACTAGACAAAGAAACATAAAACAAATCAAGTAGGTAAGTCACGTTCAGAGAGAAATGAAAAGTGAGGAATATTCTTCCTGGAATTAATTTCTTTCTTTTTTTTCAGTGAATTCTTCTTCCAGATTAGTTCATGCTCAATATCCATGATAGAGGCAAAGGATGACTTTAACCTAATATAGAGTAGCATATTTTATATCTTTTATAACATTATGGTTAAACGGGTAGAATTATTACTTTCTTGCTGAGTATATATTAATCAGATTGGATCCAGAACTCTAGACCTATGCTGAAAATTCTATTCTCTTCTATTCTATAAAGACAAGTTAGAAATTGCAACTTTTAGAAAGAATGAAAGCCTTCTAGGACAAAATTCATGAAAATTATCTCACTGTTCAATCCCAGGAATAAGACATTTTGGGTATGTTTTGACAACTTGAAATCTTCACTGGTAGTAGCAGGTGAAATATTTAGACAATCTTATTGATAACAAGGCAGATTTTAAAAATATAGTCCTTTCTCCATGGCCCTTATCAGAGAATTAAACTAATTTCTATTTAAGCCAGGTGACAGGTATAATAACACATAAATAAATCCTGAGAGATATTTGACTGAGACAATCAAGAAGCATTTTGATGGAAAAATCATCTTAGTATTTTTTTAAAAATTATGGTACAAACCTGAATTAATCTGGATTTATTCACTTTAAACTCTTCTTAACCAATGGATGATCTATCAGTGAAGTAATAAACAACTCCAATTGTACAAAAATACCAATACATTTGGATTCACTTTTGATCTATTACTTGTATCACATAATAAAACAACATATACTTTCAAAGATGGCTTACATGTAAAATAAAAATGGGATTGAGAGTCTAGTTCTGAAACAATCACATGATTTCCAACCTAGAATTTGTAAAAATTTTACTTGGAATTGGGGGGATGATTTTAAAGTTTTACTTGATATAGACTTTTGTATTCACTATGGATCAAGCACTCTCAAAGTGCTTTTTGAAATTACTTTCCTGGAACTCAAGATATAACACAAAGTCTTCATACAGAGCTGAATTCTCAGTTGATTTGTATTTTTGAATTCAAGACGGAGTCTAAGGGGCTAAATTGTCCAAGTTGGACTTGAACTTACAATCCTCCTACCTCAGCTTCTGATACTGCTGCAATTACAGCATTGTGCCACTGGGCCTCAACGGTTTCTTTTTTCACAAAAATTATTACAATTACATTTAAGTTTCTGAAGGTTAGTTGAGGTCAAACTCTGAACAATACAATGCATGAAATATTAGTAGACTGTAAAATATACATGGGCAGAATATTCTAAGTTCTTCAAAAGATAAAATTCCCTAGTCTATAGGAAATTATTTGAAAAACAAACTGATTTGTAAAGGCGAGTTCATATTCTAAAAATAACATTAAACTTAGTTTTTTGTTTCTGCTCCATTTACAAAATAAAAACTTCTCTCTCTTTGTTTAGTTTTGTGTTGTCAAAGCGAGGACAGTTGTCAGATCATTTGCTCCTAAGCCACTGAGTTTCTTTGAAATATTCTGACTCTGTACTGTCTTGAGTCTTGCTTGGTTTTCAGAAAGTACATATTACACATAAAATGGCCCCAACTATAACTATGTAATTAAATTATCTTCCTTTCCAAAATTTTGCATCTTAAAATATGTATTATAAGGTATTTTTTCTCATAAAACATACAATTAATATTTAATTTCTAGAAATTGTTAAGCACAAAGCTTTTTTGTGCAAGGTATTTGGTTTACTGAGTACATTAATGACTTAGCACTTAATTATTTTAGTGTGGTAGCAAATAGCAAACACCACAAATGACCTATGGAAGATACTACTTGTTTTTAAGTTAAATCCACCTAATAACATAAAGAAGACTTTTTTACTTCTCTGAATTTATGTTTCAGATTAAAGCTAGTTAGTAAACATTTCAGTATCGTTTATTCAATTACTTATTTTTTGCCTTAGAAGTAAGAAGTAAAATAAAGGTTAATATTTATATGGCTATTATAAATCTAATATCTTTGTTACACACATCTTATTTCCTGAAAAATGTAATAATCAATACTGCTTTTGAAATGCAAATCACAGAGATAGTCAAGACATTTTTATTTATTGAAAATTTTATGACTACAA
Organism: Ctenodactylus gundi; assembly: GCA_004027205.1. Taxonomy (NCBI): domain Eukaryota; kingdom Metazoa; phylum Chordata; class Mammalia; order Rodentia; family Ctenodactylidae; genus Ctenodactylus; species Ctenodactylus gundi. The sequence continues at coordinate 337,348 of PVKB01001155.1, forward strand.
CAAAATAAGGCATTTTTGATGAAGAAACAAAGGTGTTTTTTGACCTGATTAGCATTAAAACAGCCTACATCAATAGCAATATTTGTCATTTTGTTTAATAATTATTTTTAAATATTTAATACATTTACATTATTGTGATCAGTTGTCTCTTAAAAACTGTTGCAATGAATCATAAATCTAGAAAAACATTTTCAAAGCAAATTAGAAACTTACACTCACAAGAAATACTTGTAAATTTACAAGTGCAGCAACAAATACATCAAGAATTTGCTTAAAATTTATCTGAGAGAATTTGGATAGTAATCTGAGTTCAAAATCAGGAAATAATGATATCAATTGTTTTACTTGAATAAGACCTTTCATGTGGTTTTTAAAAACACCTCATAGTGGTTATCAAATAACTATAGATTTTAGATTTTTTGGAGACTTTCTAAAGACGGCATAATAGTTTTGTCTAAGGATATCAATATTATGATAATAGAGACTGTCATTTTATAACCACTTTAACTGGCAATAGAACAGTTTGATGTATTCGCTTTAAAACAAATGAAGCAATGATTTCTAGTTAGCATATATAAAAATCCCTCTAACTCATAGATGGAGCAAGTTGCGCTCCCCCAGGTGAGGGGGTGCTCCACATAGCATTTCCTTCAAAAGAACAGAATATGGGAAGAGAAAAATCACTTTCCAATGGAGAAGCCTAGCAAACAATTCTTTCACCAAGTGGTGAAGTTTAGCAGTACCAGGGATGACATCTCTACAACACGTGGCCCTGATTTGACAAGAAGTGCACCCACCTCATTGTTATCCTTTGCAAAAATAATTCATAAACACATGCAAATAACAAGAAACTCACGTGGCAACCCGGAGCATTGGAGAGGATACCTGGCTGTTATTTCACAATACTGTCAAATAAAAAATAGAAAAGATTAAAAAAAGTCCCAAAGAAGAGTGAAACATGAAGACCTGAGAACCAGTCGCAAATGTGCAGCCTCCATGGTACCAACACGAGAAGAGGACATTAGGAAAGAAATAAAGTCATAGTTTAAACATCTGTAAGGGACCCAAGGATATTAGAGATTCTGGGAGGGGTCCGAAAGTCAAAAAGCTCGAACACAATTCATCAAATGAAAAAAAATTTACAAGGATGCAAGTAGATACGTTCTTTTTAAAAATTAGAGTACGTCTTTTAACAGAGGTACTTGGAAATAGCCTAAACGCTTGCTCGGATTAGGACAGATAAGTAAATTATGGTGTAATAGATTGATAAGCGCTATGACCAGTTAACAAGAATGAACTAGAATTAAATTAAGAGAGTCAAATAGAAAATAATAATGTTTAATGAATAAATCAAGTTATCCCATGGTAAGTGTGCAATGTGATGCTGTTTAAAGTTAAACATGGCTGGAGGAATGTTTCAGCGGTTAAAGCACATGCCTAGTAAGGGCTATTGCAAGTGCTAAGTAACCTAGTTTGATTCCCCAGCACCACACACATGGGACGAGGGGGCACACGCCTGTAATTCCAGCACTCAGGAGGCCAAGACAGGAGAATTGCCTGAGTCCAAGACCATCTGGGGCTCCACAGTGAGTTCAGAATCAGCCTGTACTACAGAGCGAGACTCTGCCTCAAAAATAAATAAATAAATAAATAAATAAATAAATAAAGTTAGACATCCAAGGATTCTGTGAATTTGTTTGTAAAGACACACACTTAAAAATACACGTATGGAAATGTTCTACTTCTAGTAAGTGGCTGGTTTTCAGAAGGGGGAGAACAAAATTCAAGTAGGGAGAAATATTTAGAAGGTTCCACATCATCCATAATATTTATTTTATATAATCCTCAAATATTGCAGAATGTTTAAAATCTCTTGTGATTGTATTGTCACCTTACTTTAGATGTACTTGTGAATAGTTAAAAATTAAGGAAGTAAGGCAGGCTTTCAGACAGGCTGTCACAGTAAGAATCAAATGCAAGTTTACCGATAGAAGTGCTGGGGCAATATTTCATGGGTATAGAGCACATGCCTGTTATGTGTAGGGCCCTGGTTCAAGTCTCAGGGCCACAAAAATTATGGATAAATAAGTTGACTGGTAGGTAGAGGCAGGGATAATCAGGAAGGAATAGGTAAGGCTTAAAGGTCTTGAGATGAGCTAAAATGACTCACCCAGTCATCCATCAAACATCTGTCCCTCAGCTAAGTCTAGGGCTCAGGGGTAGAAATGTGGGGTATTTTTCTCCTCCTCCCCCTCCCCTTCCCCCTCCCCCTCCTCCTTCTCTTCCTTCTCCTCCTCCTTCTTCTTTTCCTCTTCTTCTTTGAGAAAGATTTTCAGTTCCAGATCAACCAGAGTGCAAAAGATTCACACAGAAGCACATAAACTAAAATCTAGCTGTCAGAACTGGTGCTGTAGGTAAAAATGAGGACAAGAGAAGGCCAGCATGAAAACCAAGAACCACTGACCAGGAAAACGGTATGGCGCATTTCCCGAGGTTCTTCAGCAGGTATCAGTGCTTGTCGTCCTCAGGTTGGGCCAGCCGTTTGTTCTTTCAGTGCCTTAGTTCCCTTTTCATAAGACGAAGATAGCACGAGAAACTGCTTCGTGGGGTGATCGTGAATATCAACTGCATTATTACTTGTAAAGTATTTAGAACGATGCCTGGCACCTGGTTGAGTGTGATGTAAGTACTTTTAAAACGAAAGTAAGCAGTGCTATATGTAATAGAAGCACTTTTCTTTAGATATGTTGATGTATTTCCACTCAAATAAATTAATTGTCTCATTTGGCAAGAACAACGTGATCTTATGCCAAAGCACCAGTTGACCTACATGGCCTTTTCTCTACAAACTCCAGAATGATCCTCTGTGTGCTGACAGGCGCTGAAAAAGGAAAAGCTTTTTTTATTTTCCTGTTTCTCGTAGCAGTACTCACTGACTTCCATGCTGTAGGTGAGACGGCAGCAGGACAGGGTGCAAGTCTCCGAAGCAGGCAGGTGAGCCTCATTTGCAATGTAGCAGGATACGAGGACTTATTATTTTTTTAAAAAATAGACCACTGGTTGATAACACAGTGATTAACCTTTTTTTCTCTCCCATTTATTATAACTACCATTTATAGTAAACAAATGTTCGCCACTGTACAGTTTAAATAATATGTATTTTTTCCACTTGAGAACATTATGCTTAGCAAAGTGAGTCAGCCTCAGAAGGTAAAATATCACATGATTTCTCTAATGTTAGAAACCCAGAATATAGGCACTTTATAGAACCAAATGGATGTGTTAGTGGGAGTCAGAGGAGCTGAAGGAGGGAGTGGGAGATCAGTAAGGGGGCAGGGAAGGTATTGTAATGTTGTCATAATATTAACGTGCACAGAATCCTGTAGCTCAATGTTACCATTCTATATTCCACATATACTAATAAATATTGGGGCAAAAGAAAGAAGGCTAAAAAGCTTGTATTTTTAAAATACTGTGAATGTTATGAAATTTTCTAAGAATACATATGTCATATCCTTCTTAAATTTGATATAGCTTCCTCACTGCTAGCATTATCATCTAAAATTTAACTTGAATCTGTAGTTTTCTTTCCCATGTTAAATAGGAGTTGCTATTATTAGCTCAGAAATATTAGGGTTGACCAGGTGATCTGTTGTATGCATGTTTTCACATGTGCCCTTGCTCCAGTCCATACTGTACAGAGCATGTCACTCAGAGAAATATATGTAACATGTCTCCTGAGAAATTCATGAATCTCCGTCAGCTTCAGTGCTGAACATAGCAAAGGTAGAGGACTTGGGTGATAAATGCCACCGAAGTTAAAACTTCGTAGAATAACACATTATTTTAAAAGTTTTTTATCTTTTTAAATTTAATATTTTACAATATGAGAGGCCAGTGCCACTTGCAAGTTACAACATTCGCATCTGGCAGAGAAATCTACCCCACAGAGAGCACTGGGGAATGGAAATATTTGTTTCTGCCAAATTGTACTTAAACTTAAAAACCTACCTTGGATGTCAATAAAGTAGATATGTTCCAGAAAAGAAAACAGCTCTGTATAAAATTCTAGGGAATCGGTTACTTTCTTTGTTACAGTACCTAGAGTTGTTCAGTTTTAGTATTGTATTAGTAATATTCTGAGCAGTAGATTAAGTCATTAAAAGATTGTACTCATATTACTGTGAGGGGAAGGAGAGAAAGACGTTCTGGTGCTAAGATCTACCTTGGTAATCTGCAGTGGCCAAAAAAACAAGAGTATTTATTTGGTACCTTCTTGGATTGCACACTAGTTAATCTGCTTCAATCAAGTGACTCACCATCAAACTAACAATCACTTTAATCTGATTCACTTTCTTTTTTTCACACACGCACGCAACAAAACCGTCAAGAGTGCAATGAATCCAACATCACTGCATAAAATAGAAGGAATATAGGAATGATATACCTATGTTCCCAGGTGTATGGCATGGCAAATTGAAGTACCTGTGATATGCCATGTGCAGAGGTACATACATGGTAAATATGTATCAAGCTGAACCATTAAAAATCGCAATGCATATTTTATAGAAGAGCAAATATCAGCAACTTCAGTTAGTTTGAAGTTATATTTGCGGATTGAAAACAGAAAGGATCAGTTTTGGCTTTGAAACATTTTAAAATATTTAGCTGTATATTTCAAAGAAGAAATCTCAATTTTCTTAAATAGAATTATAATTTAAATAAAGATATAATTTGATATGACTTTTTTAAAGAAAAAGGCTCATTATTTAAGTGAAAGGAAACTCCGATGTTGTATTAAATGTTTCACTTTTACTAGCAGAAACCTACTCTTGATTAAAAAATTAAAATCATGTCCAATTTATGATTTATGTAAAAGGAAAACAAAACAGAAAGGATCGCAGGACAAGCATTTACTTGATGAACACTTCTCTTCTGAGTGGTTTCGGATGGGGCACACGCCACAGGAAAGTAAAGGATTTAGGCACAGTGGGCTGATTATGTTTCTACCCAAAGCTTGGAGCTTTGTTTTTGAGGATTCTAGTTCTTAGCAGTTGAGCTACTCACAAAACATACGTCCTTTCACTATCTGACTGAGTAACGCTTTAGATATATAATACTGACAGAGTCCTAAGAGCTGATTTTGTGACTAGGTCCTAGATTTAGGATTTGAGGTGACAATGGAAAAAATACTAAGGACTCTAAAAAGCATCAGAATTTATAAATTGAAGATGAGAATAGACTGAGTATGTTGATCACTTTTTCAACATGAATGTTTAAAATTACAATCCCATCTTTCAATATGGAGCTCAATATTAAAGCATAATATACAATTAATGGTACATAATTGCACAGCTCAATCCCAATATTAAAAGTTTACACCTTTAATAGAAACACTTCTAAACTTCTACAGCCCAATTCTAACATTACCTTAGAATCTTAATATTGGGATTGAGCTGGCTTGTGTTTCCAAACTGCCTTGGTATCTTGGGAAAGTTATTTGACCTCACCAGACTGACTTTTTTTTTAAATCCAAAAAGTAAAACAAGTGAATAAATATATAAATGAGAATTGAGTAGGACAAATAATATGATATTTTTGGCACATGGAAAAAACACAATATTTTGTGACTCTGACATAATTACAACATTGAAAAAGCAAAAAGGATGCACCGGTCTCTTGTAAGACATCTCTTTCAGGCTTTCACTCAAGCTTAGGACGCATGGTCAATGCAGAAACTTGTTTCAGTGTTCTGGGGGATCAGTAGCCTATGACCATGACTTAGAATTTCATATAATGAAATTCATCCATATGTCAAACCCCAGGTTTACTAAAATATAAACATTTCCAAATCCATTGTGTTCTTTGAATAAAAACAAAAACAATTTATCTTTGATTTGATATACATAGACAGGATCAGTATTTACTCACTTTTTTCCCCTGGGTTTAGCAAACTTTTCCTGATATTTTTGTGCTACTGTTTTGTTCTTTCATTATTATCATACGGCTTGTGCTCATGAATCAAGTTATGACCTTTCTTCCTGCTAATAGCCTAGACAGTTTGTCTATCACTCCTAGAGTTTACAGTCACAGAATATTTTCTGGTGGTGTCTATACTAGTTTTGTAATGCCCACACAATTGAAATATTAAATATGCACACTTACCTGATTTCTGTTTTCTGTTCCTAAGAAATAGCCATCATAAAATCACAGACTGATAAATCAAGCTCCAATCTATGACTAGACTTTGTATTGAAGGAAAAGAAAATTGGGCAATTAGAGAAGATAGACAGAGAATATATGACTAGGAAAAATAGAAATTAAAGTGGGTGAGACAAAAAATTGGGGAACTTTTTTACCTAAACGAAACACAATGCCACATCCTCAATCAGAAATTGAGCTAAGTAAACCTCTCAGCCTACCAATTCCTGATTCAGCAACTCTGAAAAATTTATTGACAGCTATTCTTGGCTTTGGTTCTTCTTTTTCTGCCACGGGGATCCTATTAGTGGAAATTGCACATAAGTTTTCCTGACTTTGTTTCTACAGATTTATTCCTATGTCAGTGAGTAAGAGTGGCAACTGCTTTTGAATCTAAAACAGCATTAAGAAAATATCATTCCCTGTTCCATACATAGTATGTACCAGAACTATCGCATGAAAGCTTTAGAACACAGATTCAGACAAGTGAGGCAAGGACTTTTCTCTTTTGGTCTAACAAGAATCATGATGTGTCCATCACACCAAGTATGACCAAAACATACAGGGAATGTTTAAATAAAAAAACTTGTAAAAACTGTTAGAGTAAGTGTCAGATAACCTGTAATCTGCCTCAAAACTCCCTGGTCTCTTCAAACATGCTTGCTCCATTGTTCTTGTCACTTTCTGGTGACGTGGTGCTGGACGTCCTTTCTTATGTCTGTCTTTTTGTGGCTGTCTCAATGTTCTGTGTGGATTTAAAATATTTGTAGTAGTTTTTCTTGAATAAAAACATTACAGTGTATTCTCATCTACCTTATTCACTGGATGTGACACTGTGAAATTTCTGGCTTTTTCCCAAAATCAAAATGATTGTGAAAAGTTAACGTTTTAGTAGGATTCAGGACATCCAAGCAGTATCCACACTGCACCAAAACCAATCAAGCAAGCAAACAAGCAAACACGTTTGAAAAGCCCCTTCCAGAACTGCTTCGGAAAGGTTCAAGACCAAGGAACAAACAGGCTTGGAGACAGTCGTGTATTGCAAGAGAGAGTACTGGCCATGCTCTTATACTGTAATATGTAACTTTTTAATGAGAATATTCACCACGTTTTAAAAATTGTACCTCATATCTGCTGTTTCTGAATAAATGTGAGGGAGGCAGGTGCATCTGGAAATGTCTTCTCGTTATATAGGGAGAAATGGGGTAGACTCCTCTGACCTCTACCCATCTGTTAGTACCAGTTAGGAAGTGCTTGGGTAAAATATTTTACAAAATGGGGGCTGGAGGAACAACACAGCAGTTAAAGCACTTGCCTAGCAAAATCAAGGCCCAGAGCTCGATTCCCCAGCACCACATAAAGCTGGGCATGGTGGCAAATGCCTATAATCCCAGAACTCAGAAGGCTGACGTAGGAGGATTGCTGTGAGTACAAGGTCAACCTGGGCTACTGAGGGAGACCTTGCCTTAAAAACATACAGTTATAAAATGGCACGATTCTGAGACAACTCTGATCAAGTGTGCTTTTACTTTGTTGTTTCTCCAGTTCTCTCTGAGTTTCAAACTTTCATTTTTGTCCCCCTTGCTATTGTCCTTCATCTACTGTAGCTCCATTTTCCCCAGGTCTTAAACTCTTGCCAATGAAGGCCACGTGAGTCACAGTACAATGAGACAACCTCATTTAGATACAGAAATGTCCAGTCTGAAAGAAGTAGCTTTTAGAAGAAAGAGCACAACATATGAGAGAAAATTACCAAAAAAATCATCAAACATTTCCAATATGTAAAGACACATAACATTTTAGATTATAATGGTTTTCAAAAGGAAATAAGAAGCTATCATTCATTGTGCATGCGCGCGCGCACACACACGTGTGTGTGTGTGTGTGTGTGTGTGTGTGTGTGTGTGTGTAAAATAAAATATGTGCTTTGTGGGTGTGATGTTTATGGTTACTTTTTTAGATGAAGACACTTTGTTTTTAAGAAAGAAAAAAGAAAGGAAAGAAGACAGGAAGGAAGAACATCTGTCATATTTAACCTTCTATGTCAGATTTATTTTGCTTAATATTATGGTCTTGAGGTACAAACCATTTTCATACGAACGATTCAAATTTATTGAAGAGTAGTGATTCTGAAATCCAAAATATCTATAGTAAAAATTGTTTCCTGAATTTCACAGAAAAGGAGGGACTTTGAGTCCACAGGTAAAGGCCAGACAGCGGGACAGCCACGGGAAACTCAGCCATGCCTGGCTGTGCCTGCCTTGGCATTTCAGGAGAGGCAAGTCATCACAGACAAGCCTCGGTGTAAGCCAGCATTAGAACAGAGCCAACACTAGATCCTGGGCTGCTTTGAGGTTTATTATCTCATTTTCCACACCAAGCAATTAAAGTCTCACCAGGACGGCCCAGACCTGCTCGTGAATCAGGTAGATAAAATGACGCAGGAGCTCCACTTGACGTTGATGGCTCATGCAAACAACACGCCCACGTGTGGGAGCCTGGGTTCCTCAGCCCTTCCATCTGATCTGAAGCTAGCTGTCATGTGGGGCTGTACTTGCTCTTCCAGATTTTATTGGCTCTCCTGACTGGTTCTTTCGGTCTCTGTTTCTCTCATTTCATCCGTTGTCTTTTGTAGAGCTCCAGTCACCGTCGTCATCATTGGTGGCTTCTAACTTTTGATAAATGATGAATATCTTGGGAACGTTGGAGAACGCCCTTCCTTAAATCACAACGTGGCTTTTATCTACCCCAGGCAACATACATAGTGTTGGAAAAATAATTTCCCAACTTTTTATATTTCTTCGTGCACTTGTGTTTGAAGATCAGCCTCATCGGTAAGAACCTAGCACAACGAGTACTAAAAAATGATTCTACTTATCTAGAGGTGGTTAAACAAATAAAATTTTCTCAACCTTAACCAATACCATAGAATATGATCATAAAAGAATTTTGTGCTAAACCCAGCTCAGGGCCAAAACCATGAAACAGAGCAGGTAACACCCTCTTTCAGCAGGGCTGTGAAAAATACCACTTTTATATCTTTTTTCTCCCATTTTTATTGGAATGTATAAGCACAGAATTTAAGGTTTACAATGAAGTTGAGCGTTTTGTGGGCATACGTATCTTGTCAAGGTGACAAGGACTTTCCCAAAAGTGAAATGATAGTGATTAGTGGTGATGACTAGGGCAAAACTGCTGTGGTAGAAGAGGTCTAAGAAGAGACGTGCACACCCTTCGCTAAAGTTTCCTTGTGAATGACCTTTCTAACAGAGAGGCTTGGTGTGTGACAGCTTCTATGAGTAATCAAAGAAGCTTGTGAAACTTTTTCTTTTGAATTTTCTTTTTGTCACGGCATCGTGATTGCATTAGCTGCTGTAGATATAAGGTTTGGGGGACTCTTCTACCTTGTTAGGGTCACACCATGATTAGAAGAGGATTGCCTTAAATCCAACCTGCTATGATCTCTAAAGTGGACTCCTCACCTTCTCTTAACCTTCTGTGGAAAGATATGAAGGGTGTCAGAGAAAGATCTTTTATTTTTTCTCAAAAACTGATACATTGAGAACTGATAGAAAGACTAAGAAGCCACATATGGAAACTCCCCAGGACAGCGTGTGGAATAATGTTCATGACTCTGAAAGGAATATGTGCTGCTTATGTCGATGTATGTGGGACTCAATTGAGTGCTGTGTTCGTGAGCATGACATTTGCAAAAAACAAGCAGGCCCTAATTCTTTTTCTTACTTCATTCCTTATCATGTGCTTCTGAGCAGGTTACATAATCCCATTAACAGCAAATCACTGCATACGTAAAGTGGGACTAATAATGCCTTACTGATAGATTTGTGAGAGGATTAGATGAGAATGTTTGAGTCAGGCACCTCATATGATAAACATTCATTAAATGATACCTACGCTAGTGTTTTCTGTGGGGTCATAAATCAGTCCTAATAATGTACTACCGAGAAGGCACCTTGTCGGGATGCTGTTTAGGCTACCTACAAATAAGCCAGCCGAATCTTAGAAGAGGTGGATGCTGGTTTTTGTGCTCTGTATGTCCAAAGGTATGAAAAGATGATCTCTGAAAGACAATGCTCATGACAGCACCACCTCAATACGACAGAAAGAAGTTATGAATATAGATGTCCCATCTCCAGACTCACTGTAGCCCCTTCCAGTTGTGAGATTTGAGTCAAGTGTCGGGGTTTACATTCTTCATATTCCTCATAATTAAAATGGTGTAATGCTAGTAACACCAAAGGTTAATTGAAAAGATTACATGATATTTCTTTTAAAAAGTGCTTAGCACAGTGCCTGGTCCAAAGTTGCACAAGCTGTTAGGACTGTTGACTGACATGTCTCCCTTCTTGGAAGCCATCATCCCTGAGAAGCTTTCATAATTGTTAGAGTTTAAAAAAAGGATGGTTAAAAATAAAGCACAGTTTTCTCTCGAACTGCTCTGTCTTAAAGTGTGTTGTGTGCTTTTTTAGACCGTCACACTTTAAACTTATGTTTCAGTGTCCTTTCTTCCTCCGCATGTCACTTTACTTTTAACTCTCAGCAACTTAAAACAAGCCCAGTTTCAACGTGAAATTTACCCTGTAATCAAAGTGCCACTTGTCTTCAAAAAACCCTTTGCATATGGGGTTTAGAATCACAAAAGACTGGGACTCTCTCTTCCTCTTAAGGTAGTAAGGAACCAAGCTGCAAGGAATATTTGTTTTAAAGTCAATATTGAGATTTATGGGTACATTATCAAAAATTCAAAGATGCTTTTTCAAAAAGCTGAAACCACCAGAGCCCCAGGCCATCCTAGACACAGTAAGACGCTCAGCCCGCCAAGCTGGCCAGTGGTATTACTGTAGATGAGTCGAAGGAACAGTCACCCCCAAGCAATGGTGGCTCTCAGAAGGGGGCCTGCCCTTCACAATTTAAGCTCTTTGAAGCCTCATTTCCTTCAAGCAATGAGAAGCCTTTGTGGTGATGGGAAACATACATTTGTAATTATAGAAGAACACAGTGTATGCTTGACATGGTAGAAAAGAATGCAAGGGTCGGAAGGGAAGTCCTGATATACATCCAGCCTCCTACATGCAGTATCTTTTCTGAAACATTATTTGGCACTTCCTGGCCATTTCTTTTTCCTGCAACCTTCTTGGCTGTGAACCAGACAGACCAGCCAGGTAATCTGTGTCTCACTGTAAGTCTAACCAATAAAATAAGATGCATAAAACAATTTTCTAATTATATGAGTAAATTTACTCATACGACAGCTGAGAAAGTGACAAAATGGGATTGTTAGGTTTTTTTTATAAACCAAGATGAGTGGTTCTTAGAATATTGCTAACATTTTTAGCAAGCTTGAGCCGATTACACATCCTACCAGACTCGTTTTTTACTGTATGAGGAAAATTAATACTTATATTTCCAAGGCATTCATTCAAATAATTTAAATATGGAATAAATATACTGATATTTTATTGGTGGGAGAAAAAAGACAAAATTATCAAAGATATCAGAAAAAAAGAATACAAGTGAGTTTATTGAAACTTCAAATTACTTCTAAATTTTCATGGTCATTTAATAATTGCTATAAATCTGCATTTTGAAATTCATTGGCAAATGCATGAAGCAAAATACTACATAACAACAAATATGTAGAAATTTCCACAATGTAGTTAAATATGAAATATATGAAAAAACATAAAAAAGTTCTAACTTTTTTCCTCACTGTTAGAAGGCTAAGAGTGAGCCCAAGTCTCAAAAAATTCCCAAGAATTCTCAATTGGATGTCACATTGTACATGAAATATTAGAGACAGAATATAAGATATTTCCAAAGGCTTAGTTTGCAAGCTAATCATCAACTTCAGCAACAAGAAGCAGTACAATTCTATCTCTGTGTGGTTTTTCATCATTACCTGTGATCTAAAAGGGAGTGCACAGGGCTTGAAGTGAGTTGAATCTGCCATTTGCATTCTGGGTAATTACTTATGGGCTGTGCGGATTTTAGCAGCCACTTCACCTTTTTAAATCTCAGGAGCTCCTAGATGCAAGAAGTATAAGATTCACCGGAAGTGTATGGGAGATGGAAAGGCAAAGATCCACTTAAAGCCCACTTTACATACGGGGTAAGAGGCAGTCAGAGCTTACTGAATGCTAGTTTGTCTTCTTCTTCTTCTTTTTTTTCTTCCAAGCTACTTTTTTTTTTTTTTTTGAGACAGGTTCTCACTCTTTAGTCAAGGCTGGTCCCGAATTCCCTATGAACCACAAGGTGGCTTAGAACACATGGAAATCCTCCTGTCTCAGCCTTCCAAATGCTGGGATTACAGGCATGGGCCGCCACACTCTTCAGGGTTGGGTGGAGAGGCAGTGAGGTTGGGGTTAAACCCCTGGCCTTGAGCTTCCTAAGCAAGGGCTATACTCAGTGAGGTGTGCTTCCCTCTCGGATTCTTTCTTTTGGAATGGGAAAAATTTCCAAAGAGAAATATTTCTTTCATGAGAATCAGTCATGCAATTTTTGTTGCTCTCTGCTTTGATAAGTGCAAGTGTATTTGTACATGTGTATACACACATTTGTATACATGTGTATGCACACATTTGAGTGCATGTGTACATCTACTCATTTCCATACTTCTTGACATGAATAAGCTAAATTTAAGGGGGCAAAGCAGAGTCTATTTTATGCATGAATTGTTGTATAGTTTAGTAAGTAACTCATGTAATCATGACTTAACAACATGTTTATGTCACTAGAGGTAGAGCTCAAAGTTATAAAGTGGCTTCGTGAATTGATATCCATTTTATACTTGTATATTTCAATTTAATATGACGACCTACATGACATATTTGACAGGAAATCTTGATTATTCTCCCCTTGACACTGCTAGTGATTTACCAGATGACTGTCACTGGGGTGTGTCAATTACTTATCCCCAGAATAGAAATCTCCAGAACGCTTGACATTTTTCCCACAGCGATTTTTTCAGGTATAAATTCTAATTACGCTGTAAGTAACTGAGAGATCTCGATATCAACTCAAGATAACATTCTAGTTCAAATGTGCCGTGCAAACCTCTTCTCTTTCCCATCTCGTTGCATTTTCCTTCTCTAATGTGACATTTTAAATGTAATGGTAAACATTTTTCCCTTTGACAAAAAAGAAATTAAAATGCCAGTACAGAACCACAAGTGTGTAAGGAGAAAAGACCAAAACAAAAACAAGTTAAAATATGAAGCATTCGTGAAGCAGCATGCTTTGGTTCAATCACTGCTGAGCTTGGTCCCACTGACATTAAGCAGCAGTGTCACATGGAGTTGGGAAAAGTTGACAGAATTTGCATCAAAGTCAATATTACAAGGGGAATCGCCCCCTTTTCAGGTCGTTATAAAGGTTTCTATGAAATAATGCAGAACAGAATTGGTTTACACTGAAAATAAAACCAACATCACTTACTTAGCCCAGTTCTAGTTTCCTTTCGATAGTATATGTGGTGTATTTTTTGAAAACAATTAGTCACAATGTACTTGGAGAGGTAATGGATGAGAACTCATGAAGTTTCAGCCACAGTGAAAAGTCAAGGAAAAGACTCATTGGAAGCTGTAAGTTCGCAAAGAATCATAACTCTTTTTATGCGTTGGTGCTTGAAACAATGTCTAACTTATAATGAAGGATCAATTACTATCTGTTCAATAAATCAGCAACATTATACCGAAGATATCTGTCTTGATAAGGAGGTGCTAGTTTTTCAAACTAAATTGCAATACATATAAAGTAAAGGACACTAGCTTATCCAGCGTCCATTTGTCATAGTTACATCCACTTCAAGGATCAGAGGGGATGATACATCACAGGATGGTTAATTTTAAACAACTCCCATGTTCCCTAGCATATCACATTATGAGTGTCACCCTACTGTAGTCTAGTAAGTGTTTACTATTTTTTTTCTTCTTGTTGAAACATACAGTATATTTTGTAGTTCTTCCTCCCTTGACCTGGAGGGGAAACATAGACTAAGCCCTCTCCCCCCACTAAAGAGATGGGAGGTGACTCTGACAAGCTTGCTCCTGCACACCTCCCTCAAGAGGACCATCAGTAGTCACTTAGTGTCTACTTTGTATCTTGTCATTCTGTAAGAGTTGTACTGAAGTACTCTTTAATTCTCAAGATAGCTTCATCACGTGCCTGTAATCCCAGTACTTAGAAAATTGAAGCAAGAGTATTGCCATGAGTTTGAGGCCAGCCTGCACTACATAGTGAGTTCAGGACCAATCTAGACTACAGAGAGAGACCCCGTCTCAAAAAAAAAGCATCATAAGTTGGGTAGTATTTTTGTCTCATATCAGGAGGGAGAAATCAGAAATACAGAGATCAAGTATCTTGCCCAAAGTTGTAAACAGGCAGAAACAGAACTTGAACCAGAGTTTGTTAGGTTCTGCATTAAATTCGGTCTTTCAATTGATGTGTGTTTTTCTGTGAGAATCAGTGACAGAGACATCTTCAGTGACATGAAAAGTTTATATCAGTTCATGGCCTTTCCCTCTCACACCTAACACATTTTCATATCTTTGAATTTTTTTACTTGAAATCTTTTTATTATGATGAAAACAACTTTATTGAACTAATAAGCTTGAAAAATAACAATTTTGAGCTATTTCTCATCACTTGAATTGTCTTTTGCTGCCTAATAGATGTCCAGTTCATAATTCTCTATAGTCATTCAGTTCTGCCTTGAACCCAGTGAGTAGGAAGCAAGGTGCCCGGGGCACCAGCTCCCCTCCCCTCTGCGTGTTTCCCTTTTCTGTGCATGGTTGGCTTCATTCTCCACCCGGCTGTGACTATCTTGCAAGAAGCATGTTCACAGGAAGTTGGATGCTCGTTTCATACGCCTGGCAGGTCCACCATGTTCTGGGCTCGATCCGCATCTGGACTGTCCACGTTCTTAGCAGCTTCATATGGTGCATCAATTTCCTAAGGGAAAGAAGCGCCGCGTGAACAGCAAGAATGGAAGATCTTCCTGACTGGCTCTTCAGCTGGTGCACTTAGGTAACAAAAATATGTTACCTAAGGAAAGGGGTAAGAAATACTTGTTTGCAAAGCCAAGTTAGAAAGACATGTGATACGTTTTTGTTTGTTTGTTTGTTTGTTTTCAGTTCCCATATTCTGACATACAATATTTAGCTGGTGATGCACTTCCTGGCATCAAAGGCGTTCTGGAATTTTCCCACAACTTGTCGAGTAGAATGTTATGGATTTGGGTCTTAATAAGGCATAAGGGGAAAAAAAGAAAGGAATGAGTAAGAGAGAAAGGAATGGAAAAGAATGGAAGAGAAAATGGAAGAGGAAAGTATATGAGGAAAACAGAAAAAATGACTGGAGAGGGTTGGGAAGAAATACCTGTTGTCTCAGAAATCTTATGATATTTGACCGGAAGTGAAATAACCAAAGAGATAAACATGTATACAGATGGGCAGTTTCAATCTACCCCTGCCTTTATTGGTTAGGTATTATGTGATGGTTTTATTTTTAAAATTAAATCTATGTCATTTGATAGCAGCTTGGGCTTTTTTGGAGAGCCAGTAGCAAGTGTTAAACTGGATTACTCACATGCACCCCATGTGCTCACCCTTCGTTCCAGTCCACCAGCTGGCAAGCCATTGCACAAGCCCAGCCAGGACCCTGAGCTCTTCCCGGGACTTGTCCTTGATCTCTGTACAACCCTGCTTTGCTACCAGGGTGTGAAGAAGAGTCACATTGTGAAAATGATGTTTACTAAAAGTTCCAAGTTATCTAAACCTATATGAAGCTAAAAAAGTTTTGGGTTGGTCCTTTGGTTTGAGGTTTGAATTAAAGCTTAGCTTAGTCTTATTTTATCTGCTCTAGCTTTCCATGAGTAATTATGCTCTTTCTATATTGCTTTCTTGCAAAGAAGGGCATCATCACAGGATTGGATAACGTAAGAATAAACTCACCAAGTTTACTCCTTGTCTGCCAAAATGAACTTGCTTCAAAATGTTGACAGCTTCCATCCTCCTGAAATATGTGTATATCTGGTTCTCTTTGGTTGGTTTGCATGTGTTAGTTTCAACTGGCCATATTTATAAACAAGAAAAAAATCAGAGTATTTCTAGTATCTTGCAGACACCAATATTACACAAATGGCCACTCATAGGGTAAGGACATGGGTGCATTTACTTCAAGAATGACAATCTTCGAGAGTCTTCTGTGTTTAAGGACACAGCCTAATATACCTAATGCTTCTAAGGGTGACAGATCTGCCTGTTGTATCTAGTAAAGGGGAAGATTTGTGAGATCATACTTTGTGTTCTTTATTATATCATCCCTTCTAGTTCTTTCCCACAGCCACTACCTGACACTGAGACAGACACCCAATTCATAGCCCAGCTGTGAACCTGTGAAATACCCCTCAGTGAAAGACAGGTGAGTACATAGATTAGTCTTGAGGCCACCAAGCTAGTATAATGGAAATAGGAAGGAAGTTAAGAGGAAAGCTAGGGCTTTCAAGTAACTCTGTGAGTCAAGTCAGGACCCTGACCGTCCTCAGAAATAATAATTAAGGCCGGATCTGATGGCACATGCCTATAATTTCAGCACTTCTGGAAGTGGAGGTGGGAGCACCTGAACTTTGAGCTCAGCACGGGCAACCTAGAAAGACCTATTTCAGAAAAGGATTGGGAGTGTAGGTCAGTGAGAAGAATCCAGGTTCAGTCTCCAGTACCACACACACAAACGCAGACACACAGAAACACACACAAAGACACACAGAGACACACACACACACAGACACACACAGATGCACACACACACACAAATAGTAATGACATAATGTACAAAGTAATGATCACTTCCAGAATAAGAGCTACTTTACTAAAATTGGCTCATTCAATTTAAATTAGTTACTACTTTGACTTTGTCCCAGTGACAATGAAACTTTTCTGGGAGGTGAAGCGTATTACCTACGTCTGAGCAGTTAAAGTACCTGCCAATCTGGGGTTCAATCCGGTTCCGTATCACTTCACACCCCATGTTCTTTCTCATAGTGTTATGTTGTCAGCTGCAATTAGTTATAAGGAAGCAGAAACGATGAGGAAACAGAAATGAAGTTAGGAAAGGATTCATAGCAGGGGATGAGAACCTGCCCATTGATGCTGAGAGGACAATGGACCTCCGAGGTAGATAGTTGTTAGGAACTAATATTGGGTCCTTAGCTTTAAAACTCCAGATTTTAGCTCCACTAAAATCTGTAGCCGGTGTTTTTAAAGGAGCCTCCTTATGTGGCCTGTTTAGGGAGGATGGCTGGTAAGATTCTGTTCTCTGACTTTTAGCATTATAAAGAAAAACTATATCTTGGGTCACCATGAATGAGCGTCCAGTTCTCCCCATTGGAAAAAGCAGCTAATTCAGAAGATTGCCTCGAGGGTGTTTGTCCGTCTTCGAGCACATTTACTGGTATGAAGTGTCTTATATCACCGTGATAATTTCTTCATTTAAGAAGTAGAAGGGTGGCGTGCTATTCCCTTTATAGAAGGAGGTTGGAGCTAAACCACAGTACAGCTTACTCGTTTAGCTGGAGCTGCCTTGCTGTTTAGACGTATGTGAGAGTTTGAGGGGAGAAACACCCAAGGAGACATTGCTGAGCACGCAGGGGCATTTCAAATACTCCAAATAACACTGAATGAACAAAGTAGATGAAAAACTACAATATATTTTGGGATCAGACAGTTCAGCAGAGTGATTCTTACAGATCCAGTGGCTAGACTTCCTCTGTTCTGTCAGAGAATGACCAGCTTCTAAGAATAGACAGGTTATTACTAATATAAGTGTGCCTTGTGTTTTATGGGAAAGTCAGTGACAATAGTTACAGTTATTTTATAATAATGGAATTTGGCAAAATAAGATTACTAACCTCATAATAGCCTATGATTTTTATTAATTTGCTTATTAAAGTATTTTTCATGAGTGAAATCCCAGATCACTGGTGGTAACGATGATCATTGTAGCAAGACAGATGAAAAATTTTGGCAATTAAAAAGAAAATTCAGGGGGAAAATGAATTCCAGTGAACTTGAATTTATCCCTTGGGGATAACAAAAAAGATAGTTAAAGAGATAGGAAATCTTTCAAAAGTTTAAGGCTTTGAAAAATTTTAAAGTCAAGAGCTATTCTTGGGCTACGTATCTGTGAGTTATCTATGAGATCCTTTGAGGTTTTCCTTTCTGTTGATAGTATTTATATGTATCTATTTTCTATGTCAGCGAATAATTGAATGATTGATAAGACAACACCCAAAAAGCAAACTTCTAGGGTAATTTTCATTAAAAGGACAGAGCTAATCTTACCACACAGTCTCATTGGCAGAATAGGGGAATATTTCAACTCACCACAATAAAGTAAATATTTCAAGAAGATAAATATCCATTTTAAACTGAAAACTGTTGAACCATGGCAAGCAAAGCCACTAAACCTTGTGACACGTTTCGGGCAGGTTCCGGCCAAACCAGCAAACTGTCTTGTCAAGTCAAAGGCTTCAAGAAGAAAGCTCAGAAAGACAGACTTGTCCTAAAAGGTAGCAGGAGAAAAGACAAGATTTAAACTTCAAGAGTAGCATTATAACTTTGCAATGAAAAGTCCCATAAGTTTTAAGAACTGTTGAATTTTAATTATTTTGTTGTAAGTTGCTTACTCTTTTTCTGCTATTTGTTCATACTTGTTTTCTATCAGTTGTGCGTAGTATCCTATGCCATTCCCCGTTCCTCTGCCACTCAGTCTGTTTCCTGTATTCAGTTCACATTTTCTAAACTGGGAATCAAAAAACTGCCTACTCGTATTAGAAAGAACCTCACTATGTTATCATTACTGAGATACAAAGAATGACAGATAAAGATACCCTTGATGTGATACTGCAAAAGGTTGACAGTTATAGTTTAATTATTAAAAAGACAAACCAAATTCAAATCTGACTTTATTCTCAGTATTACTTAATAATTCAAATAAAACTAAATCTGAAATTAAAATAAGTGAATAGACCTGATGTTTTTCTTCTACTACCTTTAAAGTATAAGCATTTGTATACATGCTATGATAAATATGAGTAAAAAAGGAGAAATTCAGAGCAATAATGAATAATTATCTCTAAAAAGTGTAAAGATGAAAGGTGTTTATGTATAAGGAAATGCCATAGTTGATTATCTCTTCTTTCAAGAAAATGAGAAAGCCATTTTTTATTCATTATTTAGGATTACCTGGGTTAATAAAATCAAATTTTAACAAACTTCTCTAATTTGGATGTTACCTACTAGAATTCACATTTAACTTCATTAGTCCAAAGTTTTAAAGATTTACCGTATCAAAACAGGAGAATACAATCAATGTTTCTTTGGTTCACAAAATATTCCATGCTCACTTCAGGAAATTTCCATATTCGGAATTTAAAATAACCTTTTAAAATGTACATATATGTCTCAAAAATAATCTTTTTATTAGCAATTTTTATGAAAATTTGGGTTTAGCAAGGCAAAAACATTAACTATAGATGTAGTTGAAGTTTTTCTCATTTTCAAAGGTTACAGGATTTTTGGAACCATGACTATATGACCACTCTATTTAAAAAATAATAGAGTAACCGACAGTCAATTTATATCCCACAGGAACGTTAAAAGGTTGGGTGAGTCAAACTATGTCCTGATAACTACGTTACTATAGAAATGGTGAAAAAACTGTATTTAGTGTCTCTTTCTTCTAAAAGGCAAAATACTTATTACAAATAGTTAAAATATTTGAAGTCTTTACATTTTTATTTAAATGAAATGACCATGTAAGGTAAAAAGAACATCTTATAAACTCAAAAACGTCTACCTTTGAGGAAACCACTGAGAATCAAGTCTATTTCTCCAAGCAAACTATTTACTTTGATTCAGTGATGGGTCCTTTTACTGGCAAAGGACTATAATAAAACTGACGTTTTCTGATATAAAACATCCTGGAAAATAGAAATATATGGAAATCTTCATCTTGGCCACAAAAGAGCATTTTGAACCCCCTGCACATCTTTTGTTGTGTCTGGAAGGAAAAATGAGAGATAGCTCTGTTGTGACTTCTGGTCGAGTATGAGCAACCCTGGAACAGGAATCAGGATAACCTATGTCAGCAACTATTGATTTTGATCCTACACTTAAATTTCTTAAAAAAAAACTGTTTAATACTCATTAATTCAGGCTAGAGATGACATGGTGGAGAGAGAATTAAGCACTGTAATAGCAAATAGCATGGCCCTGTTCAAAATAAATAATAAATAAAAATAAAAAAGAGTAAACATTAATGAAGTTGAAAAAGTTTTACTTTTTAGGCACAGGTATCTAGGATATACAAGATCATTACGAAATTTCTAATAGCCAAATCTTAGAAACAACCTACCTGACTATCAATAGAAGAATGGTTAAAGAGGATGTGGTACCTATACACAATGGAATACTATGCAGCCATAAGGAAAGACAGATATAAAGATTTTTGAATGAAAAGGGCGCCACAATGAATAAATGATGCTCAGTGAAATGGACCAAACATAAAACACTGACTATACAAGAGTGACTTTTTTTGTGAAATACACAAAAATTATGGCATAAAAAGAATCAACAGGGTAGAAAGAGCTAGGAAAGTGATGAACATCTGAAAAAGGCATGGGCTTAGATGCTCACTGATTCCCTAAACTCCGTGTTTCTAACCTGTTATAGAATTTGAAATTCATGCACATACAAAATAATCAAAAAACTAAAAAGTAAATTGGGATTTAAATATTAAAAAGTGTTGAAAGGCAAGCTGGCCTAACTATTGAACAAGGATGGTTGGATAACAAAGACAGAAAATCTTACATATCATAGTTACCTAGGCGGTTCATATGTTGTAAATTTTTTGAAAGGCCACCCGTATATGAATGTACCTATCTGTCTACCAATCGAGCTCATAAATGTAAAGTAAATTCTGGCTCTGAAAACATGTACTAAGCTAGATGAATCCATAGGGATTTCATTTTTGTTGTAGGAAGAAAATAAAGAGAAAGTGAACAGCGGCAGAAGACTAGGAACTGGTTGGATCTGGTTGATTCTTCTTCCGCTACTCCTTCATCAAATTGAGCACCTAACCTTACCGTCTTCCCGTACCACGTCGAGTTCCTTTGGGTTTCAGTTCCGCAGCAAGACCCACAAATTCAGCCTCCAATGGGGGCCTTCCTCGGTGAAAATAGAACGGCACTGCTCTCTCTAAGTAGGGCAGCCTCTTCACCGTCTCCTCTGCCTTTGGGCGGATGTGGATGAATGAGGGGACCTTGGAAGCCTCCTGTGGAAGACAGAGGAGTCAAAAGTGGGAAAGCCTTGGAGGAGAGCCACCTGCTGATTGGGAACAGGCATTTGGACAGTACAGAAGTGATAAATTAACTTCAGTAATATTGGTTTCTCTGGAAGAGTAGCTCTTTTTACCTAATCAATATTTGAAATATCTTTCACTTGAAACCAGAACTGACTTCATTCAAGATTGAAAGTGAACATTCAAAATAAATTGCCCCTAAAATCAAAGAACATTTTGCCACCAGGATGCCTGTAACAGTGACATTTCCTGCCCTCTGTGCACCTCGTTCCTATTTCTCTAAAGTTAATGCCATCCAACATGGTACTCATGTTCCACCTGACAAAGGACAGACTCTTGTCCTGTTGAAATGTCAGGACATTGTTTATATTGTGTATTTTTATTAACATCAATGATTATTAAGTAGAGAAACCTGATGTTCAACAGATCTTGTCAATACATCTTTATCTTTAATGCTTTAACATTTTTAATTTTCTATTATTTTACTATTTCATGAATCTTCTCAGGCTATCAAACTCTAAAGAAAGTGTGAATAAAGAAGAATTTATAGCAGCAAAATCTTTATGACACTTGCACTAATAGCAAATAGTGTTGGTTATGTTAAAATATTGGTCCATTATGATAGACACACCTACAGTTAGGAAGACGTTTATTAAAATTGAGCTTTTCATCGGCATGTTTTATTTCCACAAAGTTAATACTGGGAAGAATCTAGTTCTAGACTAGAGACAGTCCCCACACCCTGTGAAAAGATGACACACTGTAGGATGGGAATAGAAATGCCTGGCTTGGCTGATAAACCCTGAACCAACACGTATTGGTAACACGAACCAACAGGTCTCTCTCTTGAGTAAAAGGTCAAGGTAGATTAAATCAATTGGATTTGATTCTTAGCTCATCTTCTCAAAACGTTTCCATCCTTTTAGGCAAAATGTCCTCCAGATTCCCAGGCTAAATCTTTGCTTTCTGCTGGTCTCTATAAATCAAAATCCTAGGATATCAATGACCCACATTTCTGTCCTCTAACTCAGATTTAAAAATCATCATGCTTTTCTTTTCTGTTTCCAAAATAGTCCATTTCAAACACTTATTATCTCAGAGCCACATGCTAGGAGAAAATTCTTTCATATGAGGTTTTAGAATGATTCACTGGTTCAGACCCAGAGTCACATCACAGATTTCTTTTTACAGGCTTAATGACATTTTGGTCAATCTGAGTCTTAACTTATTTATTCATGAAATGGGATAACTAGACCCAAATTGCAGGGGAAGTGTTAACCAAGGTGATTAAACATTATTACTCAAAAATTGATAGTGCCTCATCCTCATGCCATCGCCAATATAAGGAGGTTTTGTAGCGTAGAAGACTTTTCAAAGCCAAAAGGAACCATTTTCTGGTATTTTTGTGAGAATTGAGGCAGTATAACAAATTGAAACAAAGAATCTTAGTTATCATTGGCAAAATTTTTACTAGGCACATAATAGGAATAGGTCACATACTGACTAAAACTGAATGTGGTTACAATCTATTCTGTTGCTGAATGACAAACTTCCTTGTGGGCAGGAAGATCTATATTGCTGTCTCTTGGTCATCATTCCCCCCAGTAATTGAGAAGCTGGACCATACCCAGGATCCTTCCTGAGTAAATTGGTATCTACTCACACCTGAGAATTTAGTTTAAAGCTATTCCCTGAAGGAAGCCTCCAGGGACCTCACAAAAACCACACAGTCTTTTTCCTATGTTTGCCCTTGTAGCTTCTCCTGAATGCCATGGTGGAAAAAAAGGAAAACTCAATAGCAATTGTTCTTACTCTCTTCATGTACCTGGCTAAAGGGAAAACAATTGGTTCAACATTATATTTTTACATCTCATGTAGTTTTGTGTTCACAGAGGAACTTTAAAGTATTGTTGGGTTAGTGAAGAAATAAATGAAAACTTCCAAAGTGAAGGACAGAGAAAGACCACTAGGGGAGGAAGGTAAAAAAGGATAGATTATAATTAAAAAGTGAAAGTATATTTTAAGTGTATTGACCCAGAGGCATAAAAGCTATTTGTCTTTGGATGAGGACATATCATCTTTGTTTTCAAAATCTGGAAAACTACAAATGAAATTTTGTCAATTCTCAAAAGGTAGTGAACTCCTTCTGGTAGGTCTCAAGTATTCTAGGATTGAAGAAGGCAGCTCCTGATCTTAAAAAGCTCAAAACATGAAGAAAGAAACACTAATCTTAACAAATAACAGCAATATGTTGTGACTAGTGCTCTACAGGGCAGAAAGGCATTCAACTAACTCCAGTTTAGCAAGTTCCAAAGAATTCTCAGATCCATGACTCGAGTTATGCCTGAAACGTACACATAAGAGAAATAAATAAATAGATATCTTCTTTGGTAAGCATGAAGTGTGAGTCTAACATAAACTGGCTGCAAAGAAAGGAGTTAAAAAAACTGGGATAGACTAGTAGTGGTTCAGAGAGGAAGCACAAATATTGTCATATTGTCTTCAGATTCTCATCTTTTCTTGGTTTGACTATTGCTTTGTTGACTGCTTCTCTTCAGTATTTTACTCATTGAAGTTAACAACTCCTACAGACTACTATCTCACAAAATAGAGCAGAATGAGAAAGCTTTACCTGTATGATATCTCCAATAAAGCCATTAAAATCAAGTGGCATTGACCTGTCTCATCACATACACGTTACTTAATGAGTCAATGTGACCACAGAGACAAGAATGTAGCACTAGGATGTCAAGAATCAATTTTCTATTTCTGGAATCCAGGGCATGGACCAAGCCCTCACATTAGCTAAAAATGAGGAAGCTGTGTCAATGACAAAATTGATGAAAGAGCTGGAGTTAAAATTTGGATAGAAAAAAAAGAAAACACTAAGTGTTCATTATAATGAACTTAAAGCACCCCTTACGTGCCATTTGTAGCAAATATTAAACATTCTAATAGCGTTTCTGTATACATATCTCCATATGTTACAACATTCATTTGTACACACACACACACACACACACACACACACACACAGAATGAGAGACAGGTCAAATTACAAAAAAAGAAAGGATGATAAAAATTAGCAATAAACCAAAAAATTGTAGATTTATAAAAAAATAGGTGATGTCACACTTTGTGGTAGATCCTCTGCTCACCAAGGCTCAGTCTGCAGTACGCATTTCTCTCTTGCGCATGGCCTATAACAGTTATGTGCAGGGTGGTGTGCACAGGGATGTTTCCTATGTGGTTCTGAGTGTTCATTAGATAGAGATCACTGCCGCTTAACCAGAAAGGGCCTTAAAATACATTTTAACCTTTCATTCCACACTTAAAAAATTAAGTGGAGAGAGGTTTAAAACCTTGCCAATTTTTTAAATTTGATGGTTGGTTACATAAGATAGCAAATGATTCTTTTTAAGTACCAAGATAATTCTAAAACAGGCTGTCTCTCTCACCACTTACCACACATGAAAATCAGAGAAAAGTGAAGAATCAGTTCCCACTTTTCTGCCCCTATGAAAATTCCCTATCATAAAACACCTAAAATCACTTTATAACAGGGTTCAGGGACAGGTCCATGGCCTTGAAGGGCGCGAGGCTTGATGAGCAGGAAGTGAGCAGAGCGTGAAGCCCCACCTCCTGTCAGCACTCTCCTATCAGGTTCCAGTGAGGCTGCTGATCTGACAGAAGGTGGAGCTTAGTTCCCCACTCCCCTGCTGCTGCTGGGGCAATTTCAAAACTATCTTCTAACAACCCGCTGTGTAACAAGTACCCACCTCACCCCGGCTTGGAAGAATGACCTACAACAAAACTGATCCTTGGTGTTAAAGGAGTTGAGGATTGCACATAAAAATAATTAATTTCCATTATTTTAACACAAAAGGATTTTTTTTCTATTTTCATTTCTAGTTAGAAAATGTAGTCACTTTAAGAATTCTAAGAAGTAGCCATTTATAGGGAAATTTGACCCTGTTGCAAAATGAGTAACTTATTTCACCAGTGATAATTCTTGAAGAAATATGACAAAGTTTTTTATATAAAAATGTTTCTACCTCTGTCTTAAAATATCAGGAGAAAAGGATGAATAACAGACTTAGAATTTAGCTTTTGAATTCCAAATCCTAATCAGGACATTCCAGATAACTTTCTCAGATCAAGGTTTACATAGAAATATGGTTGTACATGTCGGTTGATTTCTTTTTTCTTTCTATCTTTCTGTCTTTCTTTTTTGCCGTGCAAGAGAGAAGCAATAAATAATTTAATCAATTTAGCATTAATTCGAACACAAACAAGAACGTAAATGAAAAATAAAGGTAAAATATTATTTCTATAGTTTGTAAGTAGATACACTAAGTAGAGAAAACAGCAGTGCTAGTGAAAAAATAAGTTAAATATAACTTATTGTGATGTCAATTTGTATGTATGAAAATTTTGACATTATCTGGAAATTTTGCCATTAAAAGGGCATTTTACTATCAATATTTTACTATAAAATTGATAATCATCTTGTTCTCCCTTTACTTATTTTTAAAATCCAGATGCTGTCAGCAAACACATCAGATACACACATCTTTTCTGGAAAACAATTCTAAAAATCCAATGGAATCCTAGATCTGTTTTATTTTCCATCTTCTTGAATCCTTGAATCACTGTCTTTGCACTGATATTCTTTTCAATTTCTAGGAGCTACCGGTCAGTATTAACATGGATGGTCGATATAACTTAACATAATAAGTAACTTTGCCTATCAGTTTGGAGCATACTTTACCTTTTTTAAAGAATGAAATTATGCTTTACTATGTGGCTTTAAGAGATTCCACTACTTCAGTTATTTTTCTTCAAGTTTCGTGCACCCGACAATATCAAAAGAAAAAATACCTATAGTCATTCACAGTTATATTTCGCTCTAATTACAGAATTTTTCAGCAGCATACTCTGAAACTTTTACTTTTCCGAAATGGATGTTTTTGGGGTAGATTAAGGTGACAGTTATAACACTGGGTAGGGCTTTGAAGTGTTTAGAAATTCCTCCCCACAAGATAAGCCAGAAGCTGAACTTCAGCCAGGAGTCTGTAATTGCCTGCAAGTGCGATGTTTTCCATTTGTTTCTTCAGAGTTTCTTCCATTTTATCCACAGAGACAGCATTTCCTGTCCCAACTGTCATCTTTTATACAATGCTCTGCCATCGAGCCATTTTAAAGGACATCAGGAAGGCTGGTATAACTGAGTAGCAGCCAGCCAATCAGTATTTAATGACCTATATGATGTATTCATAACACTTTTAGACAAATGTGATTGCTACAGCTTGCCCATTTCTGGATAACAGAAGTACCCATGAGATCACTAGGAAACTGTACCAACCTAATGTGTTTTTAAGAGCAAAACTGGAAGCAATGAACAAAACAGAAAAATTATATTAGCTTTGAAAATATCAGTTGGGGGTCAGCTATAGCTTATTACAATAATTTTAATGGCATTTCTGATATACATTTTCTACATTATTCAGAATTGACCTTTTCAGGGGTGTACTTTTTTGTAATTCTACCGACTGGCACAACTCTCATCATAAATCAGTTTGGAAAAATTTTTTCTCTGGCCCAAGATTTCTTACACCCACTTACAGTTAACTGCATCCTCACTCCTGTATAGACATTAACTTACTTTCTGAAGCCTTCACCTTTCTTTTTCTGGACATATTATATAAATGAGATCATAGAATATGTGGCCTTTTTTATCAGGCAGTTTTGTTTTTAAGTTAGTAATGTTTTTGAGCTTTAGCAGTGATGTAACATGTCATTATCAGTTTATGTTTACTGCCAAATAAAATTCCATCATAAGAAATAATTTTAAATAGTAGTGATTACAGAACTAGATTTTTACAGCTGTTGGTATCGGTACTTTGGTTAAACTTGTTCCTGTGGCAGTTAACACAGTGATCCTATGACTTAGAGGGTCTTGAAAAACATTGATTTGTGAAACACTGCACAATTCATGCAGGTGGAAATTTAACAAATATTTACTGATGTCTGATTGTGTGTAAGATACTTCGCTGCCCACCGTGAAGGTAGCAGGAAGTAGGAAACACAGTCTGTATGCTAATGACCCTTGATCGTGTCACTTTATGAAAAGTGGGCTTTAAACAAACTCGCAGCAGAAGCTAGGCACAGTGGCATGCATCCATCCCCCGAGCAGTTTGAGACACAGACACAGAATCAAAATATGGTACACCTGAGTAAATCAGAAATTTAGTGAGATTCTATATCAAAATAAATTTGTAATGATTTTTGCAAAAGCTAGATACACAGTTTAGTGTGAAGTCCAGTCCCACATACCCCCCACCCCGTATACAATAGAAGTATTTGGTTAAAAATGAGATGCGTGCTATTAGAAAAAGGAACAGAATACGGTAAAAAAAATGAGTAACAGTGGCATCAAGCCTCATCTAAGACTCAGGAAAGATTTCCCTGCGGGACTTGTATTTAAGCTGAAATTTGAAGGACAAAGTATTTGGACAGGTTTACTGAAAATAAGGAAGAGAGTGTTCTGCTCAAAGAACAGACTTGGGAAGGACTGATGTGTTCACGGAGCTGAAGGAATGCCAGGGAGGCACAAGGGCAGAGTGCCGGAGCAGGCTGGGGATGCCGCAGAGGACGGGCTGCGCAGGGCTTCGTGGGCGTGGCGGTAAAGGGTGGCATCTCAAGTTCGAGGGCAAAGAATACGAACGAAGTACTTAAAGTGAGAACATGTTATGACTGCCCTTGTGTTTTTGAAAAAAAATTACTCTGGCTGTTTTATGAAAAAAATAGTTATGTGAATAGTCTTGATATTAGGACACCCTTGTGGGAGGAGCTCACCTGTAGGAGGTCCCACAGGTAACTAAGTCCCTGATAACTAATACATCTCCGTTCCCTGGATTGTACCTGCCAATTAATAGGAGGTCTTCTGGGTATTTAGCCAACAGGATTGAAAGAAGGAACTGGAAGAGGCGTTTCCATGATGAAGTCCATCACAGAACTGCTGTGGTTGAAAGTCCTTTCAAAATTCATGTTGAAATTTAAGTGCCATTGTTGTAATGTTAGAGATGGGACTTCAGGCTACGAGAGTACTGCTCTTCAATGAGTTGATGTTGTTGTTCCAGGAGTGGATTACTTTACTCATGAGGAGGGTTCCTGATCAAAAGAGTGGGTAGGATCTGTTTTTCTCTGTCTGTCTCGGGTCTACTGGCTTGCTGTTTTGCTGTGTTAAGACATACCACAAGGGCCTTGTCAGATGCTGGCAACATATACTCGGATATCCTGGTCTACAGCACACTAAGCCAAATAAACCTCTATGTTTATGAATTATCCAGCTTGTGGTATTCTGTTACAGCAGCGAAAAAATGGACTAAGGCAAGCTCTGTATACAATCCCCAAGATGTAGAAACAACTTAAATATCCATTGATAGATGAATGGATTAAAATAAGTAGTATAGAAATCCAATGAAATGTTAGCCAAACATTGAGAAGAAAAACATTCTTGTGAGTCTCATAACACAAAGGAATCTTAGATTATGTTCAGTAAAATAAGCCAGTAACAAAAGAATGAAAACAGCATGTTTCAACACATATAAGGTAGTTCAAATAGTCAAACTCATAGGAGCACAGAGTAGAATGCAGTCCCTTGGGAGTGAAGTTTGGGGGTGGCAGGGACAAACTACTGAATGGAAGTGAAGTCTCAGCTGTGCCCAGGGAATCCAGGTTCTGACCACCTGCTGCACACGTGTGCCTGCAGTTTAAAACAATCTACTGTGCATTTTAAGTGCATTAAACGAGTAGATCTCATGTCAAATGTTCTTGCCATGATAAAAAAAAAATTGCTGGACAAAATAAAACATAGTTGTTGGAGAGATGAACAAATAATATTGAGCAATATTCCTAAAATTAGAAATTGCTCAGTTTCCTTCTGTATTAGAAAGGACTGTTGGTTACCACAAGAGTGAAGTAATTCTAGGTCATTTACTTGCTAATATATTTATTGAGAAGGAAATAAATGGATGATGCAAGAACTAACATGCCAAAAATAATGAATAACCCATAGCAGGCAACATGTCCCTCCCCATCCATCATCCAAAGAGAAACAGTGGGAACCTCAAGAAACACTGTAGATTTGACTGAGATATTGTTATGTTCTGTTCGGTTAGAAATGCACATACCACTGTAAATTCAAAGCTAAATAACCCAGCAAAACACCCCACTGTTGATCTATGGAAGAGCACATGGAATCATATAGATGGCTCCTGGTGTCCACGTGAACCTGAGCATGAGACTCCCGCTCCCCGAGAAGCCGAATGAGAAACGTCATAACATCACGGCTGTTCAACACCTGCTGAGTGATTTCCTCCTTCCTCAGTCTGGAAATTGTTTCTTTCATCTCCAAGCTCTGCAAAATGCAAAACCTTTTCCCTCTGTTCTGAACTATCTGGTTTTAGATACAGGTTCCAAAATCCACTGCTGACATGTTTCCCAGGAACGCTAGCTCTGCTGTGGTGTCCTATGAAGCACATGATCGCCCCTCTCCAAGCAGTGAACTAATATCTTGAGGTAGCAGCCCTGAGATGATCTTTATTATGAGTGCCATGTTTCTTTTAAGAAAATATTTTAGGAGTCTTTTCTTTTGAAGCATCCGTGAGCTGTTTTAGAAGTTATTGCGTGAAAAAACTTGGCTAACTACTTCCCATCAGTCATCAAAAACTCGGAATGGGTTTATACTAGGCATGAAATGTCCCTTTTTCATTTTTACTAATGGATTAATGGTGCTAATAAACATTTGGGGCAAATGAAGAAAACATGGTGGGTTTTTATTAGGTTCACTTCTAAGAACCTGTTAAAAATAAATGGAATCATTTAATGATTGAATGTGCTTGTTTACATTTCAAAGCTGATTAACTTAAATTTAATCTTTGTTTTCTTTCATTAGATGCTTGTGGAAGCTTTCTGTCATTACTTTAATTGGTTGCATTAATAAGGTTTTAAGATCTCTCTGCACCGAGCTATGTGCAAATTCAAGGAAATGAACCTGAGTCTGATGAGATGAAAGTCTTATTTCCAGTGTGTTACCTGAAATCCAGTTACTTTTTTTTTTTTTTGCTATTTTAAAATATTCCTTTTAATGCATATATGCAGGTGTTTGCTAGAATCAGTAAGAAACTGAAATCCATTGTATCTCCTATTTGGATATCTTGAGTGTACCAGAGCTCACCTGAGGAACTGAAGATCCTTACTTGTACGTAACTTAATGAATCTAAATACAGCAGAGCTGAGAATAAATAAAAAAAATTAAACATAGATTCTCTCCAGAGAGAGGGAAAGACTGCACACATAGCCATAGTGAAAATTCTATTTTAAGTAGATTGTTCATCTATTCTATATCACACAAGCACATAAAAGAAAGCCAAATGTTCATTTTACCATCAGCATTTTGCCATCAGTTATGTTTGCAGAACTGCGTGAGTGCTTGGAAGCTCTGAGATGGTGAACTGCAGAAAAGTCATTTAACATTTGAAGGGATGGGAGAGTCCCTGGCTTATAATTGAAGGTAGGTGTGAAAACTTTTCACACATACAGTGCCTGTGTGCATTATATTAGGTTTGACCAATCAGTAACTCAAGAATTCATGAACTTACACACTGAAATAATAGCGATCCATGGGAAGCCTGCCAGTGTTCAGAGTTGTAAGGTTTGAAGTTTAGAGTTTTTTTCCTTCCAGTGGTGACAATTTTATTGCTTGGATGTGATTTTCTTTCATTTGGGAATTACCATTTTTCTTACACCTGCATAACAGGATCTGAACATATAAACTAAGATTTATAAATGCATAAGTGGTTGCATGGATCACATGAGCTATAAGGTTCTTCCTTAAGAAGCATTTTATAATGAAGGACTTCTATTAAAATTGTCTAATTAGTTTTAAGTATTTAACCAGCATTAACACAGATTCAAAACCCAGTCTACCTAGACTTTATATTAGTTTATAATGACTCAGAAGGAATCAGCTTTCCCAGACGGCTTCACAAAGAAGAGAGGAAGTAAAAATAAAACAGTTTTAAAAACAGGTAACTAATTATACACAGATTATTTGTAAACAACTTTTCTCCTCTGAACAAAAGAAATAAGCTTAGCTGCAGTGAAAGAAGGCTCTTACTGCCAAACCCACAACAGAACCATTTTCCTAGAAGAAAGGTCCTTCCTATATTATGGATGATTGATGAATAAGACACCAAGCTGGGCAGTGACTACAAAACAACAAGCTGTTCTGGCTGATTTGAATGGCTGAGCCTGGGAGTCAGCATGAACAGAGTTATTTATTTATTTACTGAAAACCAAGGCCTTTGTCCGGTGTTGAGTGAGATGATAGGTTATAAACAACCTTATTCCTCGCCTTCTCCCCTCTAGGAGCTATGATTTCTAAGGTCTTTGCCTTTCTCATTTTTTTTTTCAATTTTAAAGAATTTATTGTACTTGCACCTGCAAAAGTTGAACATTTTATTTCATATTTCATGTCTTTTCTGGCAGCAATCTCAACGTTTTCTTCTTTTTTTTTGTTCTGCTCTGTTGTGTTTTGGTTCCAAGCAGGGTCTGTCTTTGTAGTCCAGGTTGCTCCTGAGCTCACTATGTTGCCTATGATGCCCGTGAACTCACAGCAGCAATCCCCCTGCCTCGGCCTCCCAAGTACTGAGATTACAGGACTGTACCAACCTGTCTGATATATGTGGTCCTGGGGAATAGAACTCAGAGCCTTGGGCCTGCAGGTCAATCACTCAAACTATTGTGCTGTTCCTCCAGCTCCTCAAAGTTATTTTTGGATTAAAAAATGATTCCTGATTATTTTAAAATAAAGTATATGCAGAACTGTATAAAAGCCTTGGGGAAAATTAAATTATATATATATATATATATATATATATATATATATATATATATTTATACATATACATGTAATGTAATTAGACATAGGCAAATTTATTTTCCTCCACCAGCTTTGTTTTTCTCTTGTCCTGCTTTTTATTATCCTTTTTCTCATCTTTTTGCATCCCGATATTTTTCCTTCTCATCTTTGACTCAATATGAGAGAAAGTGAGATAAGAGATTTCTGAATTCTCTGAGTGTAATTTATTTTACTACTATTCATTTAGAAATTTTCTTTTTTTCTATTAACATGTATACATGTATATATACATATATATGTATGTATATATATATATATATATATATATATATATATATATATATATATGTTTGTATGCAATACAAAAGGATTGCATTGAGTTTGAGTATTTTGTATTCATATATATCATATGGACACTAGTGGCCTTCCCACACCCTCCCACTGCCCCTAGGTCCCACTATTACAGCGATTTAGTTCTACAAATGCCTGTATTCTGGGTTTCTTTTGTTAGAAAAACCATTCAGTATTTAACCTTTTAAATGTGTCTCAGTTCACTAAACACGATGGACTCTAGCTGCATCTAAGTTATATTACAAAGTAACAGTTATAAAAGCTATATGACACTGACACAAAAACAGACAGGTTGACCAATAGAATAGAAATGAGGACGCAAAGACAACTTTAAGTACCCTCACCTACATGATTTTTGACAAAAGGACCAAAACACACTTCCTGGAGAAAGAGTAACCTCTTCAATAAATGGTGCTGGGAGAACTGATCATCTACATGCAGAAGGATAAGTCTAGGGACACACCTATCACCACACACCAAAATCAAATCAAAGAATGTATCAAACATACATTAAAAAGAAAACACTAACCCAGTGGAAGGCAAAATAGGCAAAAACCTAGAAGATGTAGACGTGGGCAAAGACTTTCTTAAAAGGACACCTGATGCAAAAGAAATCTTCCCTAGAATCAATAAATGGGATTATATCAAATTAGAAAGCTCGTGTCTTGAAATTTTCACCTCCACAGTTTTTGAAGTTAATAAGTAATCTAAACAGTGGCCACTCAATGAAGTGGACAAGGATGGATTTCAAGGTAAATACTGAATTTTGTTATCCACCCCCGAAAATAGTACAATAGCAATTTTCACTTCATAAATGACTTTGTTGGATGATCATGGTGAAGGTTAATGTTGCCAAAATACATTATGTCTTTAATAATTTTTCTAAGCCATTCGTTAATTTCTTGCACTGTAAGTTGGGTTTTTTGAATTATATAGCATGTGACTGTCCTAATTTTTCTCTTTATCTGTTGATAACCGATGTGAGAGATCCAAGTGTACAAGAGCCTCAAAGAAAAGAGTATTATGAAAACATGCTTAGAAATTGAATATTTATCTGGAATAAACAACAGAATCATAATAAATAGCAAATTATATCAATCTTATAAATATCTTGAACATCATAAAATCTAGAAAAATAAAACATCTTGTTGATTAACTGTTTACTCTATATCTATATCTATCTATTTATTTATATTTACTTTTAGGCACTGCATACTCTTTGATTACCTCTTTATTTGACAGTGATTTATGTTTATTTTAGTTTATAAAAAATATATCATTTTTTACTACCATGACTTTTTCTGCCTTTAATAGCGTAGAAGATTTTGTTTTAGTTCTGTTAACCTGACATCATCAATGTTGCATATCTATTAGCATATATTGTAAATTTTGGCAAACTTATGACTGTGCTATGTGTATTTTTGAGGTAGATTTTTTGACACATAAATATCAATTTTAGTATATGTTTGTGATACATAATAAAAACAAGAGCTGCATACTATTATTATTTCCTTGAGTTCAAGACCAATATTAAAATTGCACACCCTATTTTTTCAATTCTTAAAATCAAGATTAAAATTAATTTCCATAATGTGATGAAGAGTAACTGTCAAACATGAATAGCAAATGTCATTTGAAAGGTAAATTATTGGAGGCATCTCTTGGTATTGGGAAGTAGGTAAGGTTATTTTTTATTACCTTTATTATTGAGTGATGTCTAATGGAATTTCAGGTAGGAGACCCATTCTATCCCATTTTTCCCATTCTTTGCCAGTTTCTTTTCTGTTTTGTTTTCAGGTTTCTAAAGAAAATGTATTAGCTATGCTTTGTAACTCAGGTTTCCATAATGTTTATGAGGGAAAAAACTTCCTCAGCCTAAAATACAGACATAAAACATGAAAATTTTTCACACTACCGTTAGGATTGCTTTATTATAATACATGCCTTTACCATTTTACTAATTTCTCCATTTTTTAGTTTCTTTTGCTTGACACTTCTCTTTTTTATATTTCTCTTAAGTTTTGGAAGCTAAATGTCCCGTTAAAATTCAAATAATTTCATAAACAAACAAAACTTGAAAAGGTTTTCTTTGTGTTTTCACCCTGCCACTAAAATATTGACTAACATCATCTTGTAGCATACTGAAGTTTTGATCTGCTTTGGAGTGAGCATTAATAAAAGGTGAAGACTATGTTAATATTAAATTAAGTGTCTTTGATCCTTACAGTTCATCTATTTCTGTGAAACCAATTGTTTTAAAATGTAGTTAATAAAAGTAATGAACTTTTTACTAGGTGATAGCTTTTGTGTGTCAGAAGTTCAGAAGAGGCTTAGCTGGGTCTAGAGAAACAACATGCACCGTGTTGTCGTGGTGAGCAGCCATCCAAAGACTTGACTAAGTCTAAAGGAATTGTTGTGAGGTTCACTCAGTGTGTCAGGAAGTGTCATCTTCTCGGAGTTGTGTCTTGGACGTGCCCCTCGAGAGGTGGCATCCAAGAAAGAGGGCCAAAGTGTAGGCAGGAAGCTGCAGTCTCATTTGTGACCCGGGCTTGGAACTCACATGACATCATCACTGAGGTCTACTATTCGTCACTCAGACTCAATCTGGTATCAACTTCAGTAATAACTTGAAACTATCTGGTAAAATTCTAAGATTGAGCTCCCAAAATACATTGCAATTATGTCATAGCTAACCATGTTCATTAATTTTTAACACTGATTTTCCAATTGGCAAGATAGAAAAATCATTAATCTTCCTTAAATATATAATATATGTAAGTGTATCTAGCCAATTTCCAGTCTTTTAACATGGATTCTATATTAAATTCATGTAATATTTCACATCGACATTGTAAGATGGATAGTGGAAAGTTTTATATCCTTTCAGAATCAGTGGAATCTGTAGTGGATGGAGTGCAAAATTTCCTCATGTTGCAATCCAAATGAAACAAACGAAATCCAGACTTACTTTGAGTGAATTAACTTAGCCTGAGCCTATAGCTTCAGCTACTGACTCGGCCAGAATTAAGTGCTAATCACATGGGTGTGCTGGTTTGTGAAGCAGTAAAGCAGTTTCCTGAGTGGATAAACATGCATGTTGAAAGCTGAGTTGCTTAACCTATCAAGGAACTGCAATTTTCTTGTAGAAAAAGAGCAGACCTACCTGTAATGCGTATTACATTAAGAACTCCTGAAAAAATGAAAGAATGGGTCATTTAAAGCACTGGCCAAGGGCAGTGCTTAATCTAGAGAAGAGGTTTATATGCTCATGGTTTCTATGTTGAGCATTTTCTGCACAATTCAAAATAAATACATTTGTTCATTTCCCAAATACTTCCTAGCATCTTCTATGTAACCTCTTAAACACATCAATTTTAAAGCTGGAATGAGCTGCAGATTTCATCTGGTCTACCACTAGCTCCCAATGCACTCACATACAAATGTACAAAAGGACATTCTGAGAGTCCAAATCCCTTGTATAAAGCTACGTGTTTTGCATAGAAAAACCGTTAAAATTCAAGCTCCATGTTTCAATCGGCTCGAAATTAAACCCTAGTTGCACACATATTATTTGACTTTGGAAGATATAAGCATTGCGTGATTAGAGTGAATAAAAAAAAAGTCGCATTCACAAATTCAATAAGTATGAGCCAGGCAATGGGGTTGTGCTGCCTTCAAGGAGTATTTAGAGTAAGACAAAGAAAAACAAAATAAGTAGATTTGGCAACACAAAGCCAGCCACAATCTGGATGTACACAGAGCCCTCCTCCAGCCCCAGTCCACATGTTATAATTCCAACTCAAAGGTAATGGTATTCAGGAGGGTAGATCTTTGGCAATGCAAGAGAAAGTGAGAACAGCTGTCATAAGTGGAATGAATGGCCTTACAAAAGAAGTACAAATGGTTTCCTTTTCCTTTCTTCCATATGGGGACAAGCAAGGAGACACTTCGTACGGGGATTGAACCTTCGCTAGATACTCTATCCACTGGTGACACCATCTTAGACTTCCCAGACTCAAGCACTTTGAGAAATAAACTTCTGCCGTTGGCAAAGTACCCAGTGCAAGGTAGGTTTGCTACAATAACTTCAAAAGATTAAGGTGAGGTTCGTGTCAGATTTTTCACTAAGTAAAGCTTTTCATAGCAAGGGAAGGGTGAAAAGAGGGTGGTCTATGTGGTAAACACAACATACATAAAACCCTGGAAACTGTAGCAAGTGCGTCAGGGCAAAGAATGACCCTGACTACGGATGGTGAATTGGGGAGTTGTAAGGAATATCAAAGAAAACAAAGGAAAAGCCTCGCCACAGCACCCAGTCATGGGTAACATTTGGCCCAAGATGATGGTTATCTCTGATTTTATGGCTTTTGCTAAACATTAAATCTAAGGTTGGATTTCCCAATTCCCACTTGAACTTATTTCTGATTTTCAGTGTCTTTTTTCTCTATGTCGCACTGAGGTCCTGCAAAACCTTTTTCTAATAATATGCAAGAAAAGCTTGTCTGTTTTGTTATGTCCTGTTCTGCTCTCAGAATTAGGCATTTATTTGTACTGAATTAGGGTCTCACTCTGTTGTCTAGGCTGGCCTAAATTCACGATATAACTGGCTTTGAAACACAGCAATCCTCCTGCCTCAGCCTTTTGAGTGGTGGGATTACAGGTGTGTCCTGCCATATGTGAATTATGTGATGCAGTGGAATTCTACCCAGGGCCTTACACTTGCTAGGCAAGTGTTTTAACCCTTGAGTTATGTCTGAGTCTTGGAAATGTAGGAAATATAAAAATAAATAAACAAACAAAGGAAAAGACCTGGTCTTTCAAGTCTTACTTTATAAGGGGAGA
>PVKB01001155.1:375146-479172 GCA_004027205.1 Ctenodactylus gundi
CAAAACAAAACAAAACAAAAAACTAAAAGGCATTGAGAATGGAGACTGATGGTGTGATGGAATAATAACAGGGTCTGTGGAGAGCACATGGTCTGTCAGTTCACTAGAGCCAAAGAGATTCTTTTGAGACCACTGGATTTGGGTTGAGACTGAAAGAAGATG
Source organism: Ctenodactylus gundi (assembly GCA_004027205.1). Taxonomy (NCBI): domain Eukaryota; kingdom Metazoa; phylum Chordata; class Mammalia; order Rodentia; family Ctenodactylidae; genus Ctenodactylus; species Ctenodactylus gundi. Next base: position 375,309 of record PVKB01001155.1, read on the forward strand.
GAGCCATTGTCCTGAAACTCAAGAGTAGGTTCCATGGGCAGTATCCTGCCATCCTTGAGAAATGGAGACATTCATACAGGAAGAGCAAAAAGAAACTGAAGGGAAGCAAAGGTCAGAGGGGGGCAGAGTAGAGGCCAGAGGAAGAGGAAGGGGGATGTGTGCCAAGCAATTGGGGTTTATTGTGTGTAGTTTGAGGATCTTCAGCCACAAGTGCAATGGAATTCGATGTGTATTTTAACACAGTTTCTCAACTGAAGCTAGATCTTTGTCATGGGAGCAATTGTATGACCTTGTAGAATCCTCTGCAGCACTGCTGGTGTCTATTACTAGATGCCAGTGGCCAGATCGCAAATTCAAACATAGAAGTTGTCTCCAAGTATTGCTGACTATCCTGAGACATGAGGACAATTTCCTTCTCGTTGAGAATCGTGCCTTAAGATGATATCTGGTCACAACCTACGAAACTGGCTGAAGTATTGAAGGGTAGAGCATGGTGGAAGATATATGAATATCTATACCTTGATTTGCCTGAGAAAGAGATGTGGTTTCTTCCTATTTTTACTAGTGTAAAATTAGTAGTGTCCACATTCAGTTTCCAATTTGTCCTTGCTTGGCCAGTAAATTATAAGATGAAACATTTACACTAAAGATAGTTGAGTGACAGGCTGAAATGCTTATTGTATTTCCCATTTTATCTTTTTTTAAAATTTAAGGGCCTTATATTTTCAGTCTTTTCTCATTTGGTGGAATAAAAAAAAAAAACACAAGTAGAAATTCATGTGGGGCCCAGAATAGAGCAATTCAGAAGAAGACAGAAAGAAAATATTATATACACTAGTCTGCTAATTTGCACTATGTTGAATGGAGCTGCATAGTTTAAATTACTGTTCACTGCTGGGATTTTTATAGGTAGCATCTGAGTAAAAGAGAATGAGGTACATGCAACAATGCATACATGTGATCATTTCACTTAGCATATCTGAGAAAGATATTTCTCTTTCAGGTTCCACAAGTTACATATGAATGCACATATAGTTAGACATTTTTTAACAAAATGTGAATAGAAACATTTTTGAAAATTTACCAACTAAGATCATATGGAATTTTCCTTATTTGTAGATTTCTCTTAGATATTGGAGTAGAAATGTTGAGTACTATGTGATTTTCTTAATTTAATAGTGTTTTGTAATTTAATAATAATGTTTAATACTGTTGAGTACTATGTGATTTTTCTTAATTTTTTCTCTCTGTGACTATTATTTGTTAAAGTTGATGCTACTTCTTAAGGTCAAGGAGGTGTTTGTCTGGGCTGTATGGTGACAGTGAGTGCAGGATCAGCCTGGGCTACAGAGAGAGACCCTGTCTTAAAGTAGTAAGGAAGTGCTTGTCCCCATGTTGGCTGGGTGGGACATTCTTCCAGTATCTAAAAATATATAAGTTATGCATTTCTTTGACCACAGAAGAGGAGAAGAGGAGAAAGGATGGTCAGGAGAATGAAAATTGTCTCAACACAAATGCATCCCCATTTCTAGAGACAAAAGAACCCAACAGGGCAATAGACGTGCTGGAGAGACAATGGAAGAGTGTATTATGCAGGACAGAGTGTGGCCAAAATATTCAAAGACTCTCATCATGATTTATTTCCCATAAGAGGAAAACTCCCGTAATTTAATCTATGCATTAGCCCTATAATGCCCTAATGTTTGTACTGTCGTCATCACCATTTCTTAGCTAAACAGCCTGAGTCTTGGAAACATCTGAACAATTTGTAACATATCCCTGATTCCTGACACACTTCCCCTTTAGGTATCTCTCCATCCAAAGCTGTACTTCCTTCTATTATACCTCTTTCCAATCATTGCAAAAAACCTGTTTTATGGTTGACAAACTGAACCTCAAGATTAGAAGATAATCACACAAAGTCTCACTCACAACTACTGAAGCAAGAGATTCAGTGGAAGACGTCTAATTTGCAATAGAGTTTACACTACTGTATTTACATCGTGGGAATGTTAAAAATTCAAGGAGCCGATCTAACAGTCAATAGACTAAAATGACATTAAAATTCTTTTTTCCCTCAAATATCCTCATAAAATTAAGAAAAAATGACTTCACCTGGACCACAGGAAGATAAATACTGTCCAACTTCATTGTGGAGACCCTGGAGCATTCAAATGGAATCGCATATGTTCTGTGTCTTCAGGAACAGGTTAAGGTTTCAAAAAACTTTATCACGTCTATAATTAGTTTTGAGAGAGTGCTTATTACTCCATAATGCTCAGATCTATGAACTTTAGGATCTGAACTCTGGTTTCTCTCGGAACATTCTAATTATATCCCAGTTTGCTTGGCTATGAAACAAGAGTAAGTCAGTATCTCTTTCAACCAAATTGTATTGAGGACTAAATATAACCTTTTACGAAGAGAATTTGATCAATGATTATTAAATGTTGTCAAATACTATTCACTGAGTTTTCCTCAAAGTGTATTTGGTGAGTTAGTCCTTTCATGTCTTTTGATAATGAAATGACACTGAGAGGGGTGTTCTGACAACTTATGGCTGGATGTTCTCTTTTATGTACAAGTGAAACAATACAGATTCCTTTCCAGTCATTTACTTACACAACTTCCTTCCTCTCTTTAGATTTATCATTACGTAGGGATCTCAGAGGAATGTAAGAATCACCTTCCGCTATTCCCTTACTTATAGACAGGGAGCCAGTGAAGTTTAAAGACCTAACACTGGCCCAAATTCACCTGGTTCTTTTCTGCTTGTTCTCTGTTCTTTCTTTGCAATAGTACATGTTCCCTGTGTTTTGTGCCCAACTTATTTATATCTCCAGTTTATTTTTTGGTCCCAACAAATGAATTGGTCCAGAAACAGCTATATTTGTGGCTGTGGTGGATAGAGTAAAAAGTGAACTCAGGTTTCAGAATTATCATTTTTTTATTTTGGCCAGCAAGTCTTTCCCAAGTTACCTTTAAATATGTCAGGAAGCTAAATATATAACAATAGTAGTTTTGCCTAGGGGAAATTTAGTTCCATCTAATTGGCCAAACACTTTCAATTTATATCAACTAAGCAGGCCTTTGATATGGAGAGATTTATTACTCCTCTTGTTCCCTTGGTGAAGATAAATACAGTCTGAGATCAGAAGAAGCTTCTTGTAAACCCAAAAATGTTTTCAGATTGATGGTTTCTTATTTGCTCTAACTTGCCCTGGGCTTTAGCCCTCATCCATTCAGTGCATTTCAAATATATTTTATTGTACTTTATTTTCTATATCTTCCTTTGGGTGACCGATCTATTTCTCTGTTTGTTTCTTCACTAATTTGTGTTAAGTGCATATTGTTTAAACCATGAGATTAAGGGAGAAGTCTGTATTGCTTAATAAACTTGCCAGAAACTGGGTAAGCCAGCTTGTCTTTCTTCAGGGAAAGAATGAGTATTGTACAGTTAATTCTGGGAAAAGTTATGAGCAGATACAAAAGACCCATTTGCTGCCTTAGAGCTTGGATACCACCAAGGACTATTTAATTAGCGCTTCCATTCAATCATAACTGGAAACAGTGTTCAGTGAGAATATGCTTGTTTGCAAATGAGTATTTGGGAAATGGCCTCTTGATAATCTCTTCTTGATCAGTTCTGTATGTGCCCTATATTTTTAATTTCTTTCTTATTTCATCTTATTTATCACATGGAACTGTGGTTTAGTCTCACGCTAACTGAATGCTTCTGAAGACTGGCTAGGTCCCCAAGGGTCTTGACCAACAGAGATTCCTCTGCCTTCCGTTCCATGCCCATAGCTACAACACCATAGTGGTCTCTCTCTCTCTCTTTCTCTATCTCTCTCCCTTCCTATCTTGTCTCAAACACTGTAGCCAGAAAAGACTCCACAGAAGAATTATTATTGAAAGTTCCCTCTGGGTCAAATGTAAAGTGTTATTCCTCTTGTGGAGTGTTATTGCTGTTGTGATCTCTGACCAAAATGCTAACACATTCCAGATTGCTAAAGATTTCTACATTTACCCTGGGGAAATCATATCACTGGAAATGTTTGTAAATTTGCCAAACATTAAGTATGATGTGAGCTCTGATCAACATTTAAAAAAGGAGTCTATTTAAAGAACTGTTAAAACAGCGATGGGCACCAGATCTTCCATTGGGTGAGACCTAGGGAATTTTGCTGGTGAAAAATGGAATACTCTCTCTTTCTCTCTCTCTCTCTCTCTCTCTCTCTCTCTCTCTCTCTCTCTCTCTGGTTTAATTTCTTGACAAATAAGAATTATGTCTTCTAGGGAAGATGATGTAAGGTGGTGCTTTTCAAACCATTCCTGAGAGATCAAGGGGATTTACAAGTTGAATTAATAAATTACTGGCAAGATTAACAGTTATAAGTAGCTCTGAAATTGTTTTTCATTTTTACATTTTTAGTTTTCCGTAAGAATTTAAATTATTTCTTAATTTAATTCCTTATCATATTTATAGGTTTTTTATTACTTAGACCCATAAGAACATATTTTTCCAGGTGATAGCAACAACCATTTATTAAAAAAAAAAAAAAAAGCTTGGCAGGTGTTACAGGTCTGTGATCTCAGCACTCTGGGAGGCTGAGGCAGAAGGACCAAAAGTTCAAGCTCATCCTAGGCAACCTAACGACTTAACAAGTCCTAGCTCCAGCATTGCTAAAAATTCCACATCCGTGGTCACCTCTGAGACTCAAAGCAGATACTTAGCTTTCGACCTTACAAAAATAAAAAGGTTATATGCTTCTAATATACAATAACATAGTGTCAATGTTCCTATTTCAAAAGAGAAAAGTTGGTGATAGAAAAACAAAACATGGAACCAAAGGGTTATGAAAACCCAGTAGGGCAAATGTTAAGTCTTACAACTTCATGTTTAGTACCTGGAGCAGACGTGTTGAGATGCCAGCCCCAAAGGACTTTGGCCACCCATCCCTATGGCTTTGTGGGAGATGTCTGCTTGGCTTCCTTCTGAGACTGGATAGTGTACTACCTCCAGCTTTCCTAAGCAGATGTTTTATGTTTCTGGTATCTCCAACTTCCTGGCACCTCCACTGACCTCTCAGATTCACACATTGATCTCTCTGGGGCACAGCGTCTGGCCTTCCAGGCCTTATTCTAAAATCTGTGAGGGAACTTCTGTGATCTCATAATTCATTCATTCCAAATACTTGGAAAGCCAAGACAATGTGGATGATGTCAAGATCTTCCTTCAATTTCAGCAGTTGATGGGGCCCCTTAGATCACGACTGTAGCCATTTCTGAGTGTCTGAAGACTGAGTTCAGGAAAATAGCTCCCAAGGGCTATGGAGTCCTGTATGAACAGCGTGCCCTAAATCTTTCTTCTCAGAGAAAAGTCTTTCTAAAGATTTTACCCCCTTTTACCTTTGAGCCCATGATCTATGAAGTCTGGGCAATCTGAGAAGTTTTTAAGCCATCTTTCCAATTGTTACATGGCTCCTTTTTAGTACTAAACTTTTCAGCAATCATACTCATCTTTGCTCCAACTTTGCAGGTGCTTTCTTTCTGCCAAAACTTCATATCATTTGCTCCTGAATCTCACCATGAGTTTAGCTAAAAGCAGCCAGCAATATTCGTGGCATATTCTGAATTCTAGGCTGCCCTGAAATTTCCTACACCAGAATAATTGTCTGTCACCACCCTTTCAGTGCCTCACAAAGTCTAGGACTTAAGCAAACTGAAGATATACTTTCTTCCAGAATCTCACACAGGCTCAGGTACAACTTCTAAAGTTCTTGTTCCTGACAGAAATATCCTGAGCTTCACTTTTTCTCCCTGAATTCCCCTTACACTTTGGTCTTCTGAGCTCTGGCCAGTATCAGTCAAGAGCTACTCGGAATATTCTATGGCTTCTCGAGCCTACACTTTCAAACCTTTGCTTTTGAAACATTTTCAAAATCTCATAAACCATATGGCAGATATGTCACAACAACTGCCCCACTCCCATCACTGGGGCAAAATATACAACACATAGCTTAAAAGAGGAATGGTTCACTTTGACATAGTTTTCAGAGAATTTAATCCATAATTGATTGGTTGCAAGGCAGAAATTGCATGGCAGAAAGGAAGGGTGGAGGAGAGAAGCTTAACCCATGGTAGCCAAGAAGCACGGGGAGCAGGGAACACCTGAGTACGAGGATACACTTCTCCAGATCATGTCCCCAGGGGCCTGTCTCTTTCATCTAGGTTTCACCTTCAAACACGCGAGACTTCATGAAGACATATTAGATCTAAGCCATAACAATCTACCTACAAGCAATCAGAATTACTCATGCCACAGCTTGAACGTTCTCTTGAAATATCTCTGCCAGATCAATTAATCCATAACCCTTAAACTCAGCTTCCCTCAAAGTCTTACGATATATACCAAATATAAAGACATTTTTGCCCGAGAGTGACATACGTGACCTCAAGTTCAGCTTCCAGAGAACTTCTTGCTCCCATTGGAAGCCTCATGACCCTCGCCCTTACTGTCTTCATTCTTTTCAGCATTCTGACCTTCTGTGTTCATTTTTTTCTATCCTGAGACACAATACCCAACACCTACAATTTAAAGGGGAAATTTAATTTGCCTCATAGTTTTATTAATATTATGCGGAAAAGAATGGTAAAGCGAGGATGTTTAATTCACAGCAGCCAGGAAGGAGAGTAAAGGATCAGTGCTAGAAGGGGAATGGTGAGGGACCAGAGACCCCAAGGCCTTCTTCATGACCCACCCAAACACTCAGAAGTGTGTCCCATCAATCCCTCAGGAGTATCCCAAAGCCAACCAAGTTGGTATTTCACTGCCATACGTTCTACACAAAGTGAAATGATGTAATGTGAATAAAACTAATGTTGTTGCGTGCCTGTCACTTTTACCCGACTACCATCAAGTGCTTTATTTTATTTCATCAACACAGCTCATGAAGTAACTATTTTCTTCAAATTTCATGTGACAAGCACAAGGCCTGAAGAATTCACATGGTCATGATTGATGGCTTGAATTTCAGATATGACTTCAAAGCTTAAACTAATTCAATCTAGTCCTTAGACAATTACATATGCTCCATTCATAAAAGATTGTACTCTCAGAGGTCTTGTGTAAGCTACTCTAAGAGATTCTGTTTAACAAATACAGTCTAAGATTTAATTTATACCCATCAGTGAAGTAGGTCTTTGAATCTTAAAAAATATAGATACTTCTCACAATTCAGGAGATCATAACCTTTGCAGAAGGCATTCCAAAAATAAATTAAATATAACAGCTATACCACACTTTTTTTTTTAACAAACTGAGCCCAAACTATAAACAGTGTGACTGATTTTTATAAATGCTTTTCTTATTATAAGAATACATATGTATGCATTCACTTTTGTTTGGTTTTAACCTTTGTTCTTCCTTAAATGAATTTGATTTCTGAGTGATAAATTTTCTAATTTAGCAATTATCTCTAGTGTTTTCCTTGAAGAGTGAAGGGTTTTCTTATGAAACTAGAATTTTCGAAAACTTTTGATTCAAATATTATATTTTTTCTAGATGTTTTGCTGCTTCAGAGGAAACTTTGATTCTAAGCACTAATATTGCTTCAACACATTATTAACTTACATATTTTTGTATAATTTTAAGCAAAACCTAAGTCTTACATGAAAACAAAAAGCTGTGAATTTCAAATAAACGATTTAACCAGAAATGTCTGCTCTATTAGATTTGTTAAAAATCTGGTTTAGACCTTATTAGAACTTTATAATTATTTTCAGAATGGAAAAAGTTTTACATTAATACAAATTAGCAGAAGCATTTTATGGTTTCCCCTTGTGCCAACTTGAAAATTAACCATGGACAAAAATGAACTGGCTACAGCTCTGATAAAGTTTAAGTTTCTTTAACATTCAAAATAGTCTTTTCAGTAGTTCAATTCTACAATTAGAGATTTATTCTGATGACCTGAAAGACTTCAACCTTAATTAAAATGCAAATATGCCAGAGAAAATAACATGTGAATCTCTGCTAGTGTGGTAGCTGCTAAAGCTATCCTCTAATATTGCAACTATGGCAGAAAACATAGAGTTGGTGGGTATATACATGGTTCCCGAAACCAACATGTTCTGACAGCGTGCTCGTAACACCAGATGAAAACATTTAAGTAGTTTCCAGCAGAATAGTTGCTAAACAACTCTGGATTATTCCATAATAGAAAAAGTAGTGATAATGAAAATAAGTGAATTTCGGCTATTAGTAATACAGGTGAATCTCACAAACATAATGTTGGATGAAAAATACATGTATAAATAAAATCATAATCCATGATTTCACAAATACAAAATTTTGAGTTGGAAAAACAGTCTGGGACGTTAGAAGTCAGAAGGGCGATTTCCCCTTTATGAAGATGGGAAAGTAGTAGAAAGTTGGCAATAGGATTGCGGGCGCCTAGGCACAGCTAATGTTCTGGTTTTTTGTTTGTTTGTTTGTTTGTTTGTTGTTTTTTTAATCTGGGTTCTCATTGTCCATACATGTTCAAGTAGGGGAGAAACATTGAGGTATAAAATATACTTCATTTTCATGTACATGTATATATATCACTGTAATTTTTAATTTAAAACATATATAAAACACCCAACACTGCTGACCATTGTGATTTGTGTGTACATGTTGTACTGAGGATTAAGGCCAAGGTTTTCCCACTGAGTTATATACTTAGTCCATGTTTTAATTTTGATTGTGAAGCACGGTTTTGAGATAAGTCAGGCGGGGCTCAAAGTGCGACCCTCCTGCCTCTGCATCCCAGGCTGCTGAGTTGATAGGCTTGTGTCCCTAGGCCCGGCTAATCGTTGTAATTTCACGGCACCAAGCTTAATCTTCTCCTCTTTTCATCAGAATGCCAAAATGGAAAGCTAGACACAGCATTCAGAAACAGTGATCTAGACCGAAAAGGCTATTGCTCCTAATTGTGCCTAGAGGTGGAGTTGAAGAGTGACTGGGGCAAATGATTTACCCAGAGTTCACTTCAGCCAAGCGTGGCTTTAATCTTTGGGAAAAGGTTCAGTTTATTTTAAAGCAGGCACACTCGTTAAGACCTCAGCGTGCTTTCTGTTCTCTCTCACAGTCTGCCTCTCCCACTGTCTGCTTTTCTCCGTCTTCTCACTCCTCCACCATGCACCTTCTCCTTTTTGGATGAAGATTTGCTTTGCTTCTCATTCTATATATGGCGATCTCATGATCTGTAGCCACCGAACTAAGCGTGCCTTGGGACTGCTCGCAAAACAAGTCTTGTCTTTCCAGACGCAAATCTTTTCATTATCATGATTGATGTCTTGTGTTCCACCAACTTTACGAGAATCACAAAGTACCCTTAACCGATCCTCACGTGATCTAAAAGCAAACAAGCAGAGAAAAAGGTTACAGGATCGTCATCACCAAGCCTCGGTGTCTCTGGTTTGTTTTGACTTCTTATTTTATTAGTTCTCATTGGATGAGTACGTAAGAACCACTCATCCTAGTAGTAGCGATTCAGCTCCTTAGTGGACAGGGTCTGGTATACAGCAGCACAGCAATACTCTTAGAGATAAAAAAGTAAGTAGAATTTTTTTTGATGTTCCAATAGTTAAGGATTTCTGATGCTTTCACTCAACACAGCTCTAACTGGAGGGGAGAAAACAGAAGCTTGGTTACTTGCTTACTAAATTTGATCTTACTAATGCCCGTTAGTACCTGTAGAACAATTTTAATGAGTAAATTTAATTCAAACTTATGAATTCGACTAACTTGACTTAGCTAAACTACTATGACATGATGAAGTTATCTTAATTTTTGCTTCTTAAAAAAACTGTGTAGGTATATTTTATTTATATCTAGGATTCTTTTCTTTGGATGAAATTTTAAACTGGTACTACTGAATTAAAAATGTATCATTTGAAGGCATTAAATTGATTGGGATCTTTTTTTAATGTTTCAAGGTTTTTAGAGGCATTAACTGGCTATAAAATAAAATCATTAGTCATAATTAAATTCAATGCTTTTCTACATTGAATAGAAAAATTATTATAAGCTTATTTTTAAAGATAAAGACTGTCAAAGGGAAACACAGTATAAAAGTGAGACTCTTAAAAGGTAAGATAGATCATAACTCATCTGAGTGGGTTTATAGATGATTGAGCCATCTGCATTTAATGCAGTGCTTAAAAGTGTTCAACATTGATCAGCAAGATGATCTGCAGGGATTTGTTACAGAGATGGAATTCAGGTCTGTGTTGTCCAGTAGTTTTAATTAATTTTTTGGCTAAAAGCATCGGCTTATGAGTTTGCATATTGTTTGGTTGACATTTTTGGGAGAGCAATTTAACATTTTGGAATATAAAATTCTAAGGAGACTACAAAGACTAGAGTAATAAATTAAATTTAGCAGGCTATTCAACAGTAATAAATTTCTAAACTATGAGGAAGAATAGAAATATGCTAGCATACCTGAAGAATATGAGGTTATATTTTTGTCAGAGTTGTAAAAGAGAAAATTATGGTACAGATAACAAAGTTATTAAAACTTGAGATGTTGATACTAAATGCATAGTTTCTAGAAAGAGGGAGATGATACTACAAATCTATATTTTGTGTGTGTTTTACAACAACCTCACTGGCAGACTAAACTATTCTGAGCGCAATTACTTTATCATGAGTCCTTAGAAAACATATTCATTTCATTTGGGTGATAGAGTTTCTAGACCTCAAGAATCATGGAAAGTGATAGAGCCAGAATGGCAGCACAGTAGAGTGCTTGCTTAGTGAGCAATGAAGCCCTGAGTTCAATTCCCCAGCACTACATTGTTCAGGCATGGTGGTATACACTGTAATCCCAGAACTCAGGAAGCCAAGGCAGGAGGAATTCCATGAATTCAGGGCCATCTTGGGCTACCTAGTGAGTTGTTCTGGGTGGGCTTGGACTGCAGAGACCTTGTCTCAAAATAAATAATAAATAAATAAGGAAATGAGAAGTGAAGCAAGAAAAAATAGAAAAAAAATCCAATGTGATATTTTACAAAGTCGTCCGGACCCTCAGAAAAAACAATCAAGTGCTCAGTCAGTTGAGAAGTCTCCAGAGACGTACACAGAGACATTAGCCGGGGGTGGGTAGAGGGATGAAAAGTGATTTCTTGGTAGGCCCCTTCCTGTACTTTGTATTGGGCTGAATGTTACCTTCCAAAACCATTATGTGTATTGTATATTTGACTTGAATCTACCAAACCTTCTTGGCAGTCAGTAGGAAAACTCTATAAATCTTATCGTCTTGGCCTTAGCCCTGGAGTTGCTGGAACGCATATTGCAGTAGGTACAACACATCTTGCTGAAGACCATATTCGTTGGACAAGTGAAAGACTTGGAAGCCCTCAGAGTTGAGGCAATGGTCAGAGTGACTGTGGCTGTCCATCAAGCAAGGGTCTAGGTCCCTGGGAAGAGGTGATACAAAGTCACCCTGAGAAAACACCAAATTGCATGCAGCACAGCTTAGTACTTGAGACCCGTCAGCACGTTTTCTCCACTCACGATGTGCATGTATGAGAACTAGGTTCTCTCACCCTTCAGACAGAAAGGAACATTAGAGGAGATCTCCTAGAAAGACTTTATGAATGTCAAACAGCCAAGCCACATGGCCTTACTCTTGTAGCCAGATGTGAAACTCTACTGTGTGCCATCACTCTTGTTCATTACTTTTTCTGAATTTCTTCATCTTTCACGAGTGTTTTTGCTAGGGCAGTTAACATGATGGGTGGAATCCATTCATTTTCAAGGATCTCTATTTGCCCATTATATTATTATTATTGAACCTGGAAACAAAGGTTTTTGAGAAAATACTCTTATTTCCAGACAGTCTTCTTTGTCTTTTTTGTGTGATAGCAAATCTATATCCTTGGGATAATCAGAATTGATTATCTCCACCAATATAGAATGTCCTTTCTCTGTTTGCTCATTATCACTGGACTGAGGTATAAAGAATAGTCATGTGGTAGGGTCAACTTCTGCATAAGTAGTAACTTTTCTGTGTTCCCTTATGGACTCTTCTGGGAAGTGGGCTCTTCACAACAGGCACGGGGCATCTCAAAGCTACAGTGGGTCTCTTTTAGGGACAGTGACAGGAGCTAATTATCTCCTCCTGACATCACTTGGTCACTGCTCCATATACTTTCTTTCTTTGGGACACAGTCCCACAAATAAAACCACAATTAGTTGCTCGTCATTTAGGTCATCTTATGGTGAAGAAAAAAAGGGAGACAAAATATTATAGAAAAAAGTTTGTATCTACTTAAAATTATTTTTAAAATTATAATTCAATATAATTATTTGTAGATCACTTATTTTCAGTGCATCTCTGTTGCCATTTAAAGGACAAGAGGTAGGAAGATGTCCAAGGTGTATGACACATATGTGTTTATTGATTGAGAATACACTTAGTACGGTCTATCAGATGACAACAGTCTTTTTCAAAAAGACTCATTTACTGGAAAAATTATACATAGACTTTTTTGTCTATATATAATCTTAAACACACATTAAAATTGTAAGATCTAATTTAAAAAAGATCTGTTATCGTTACACTTATCGAATACTGTGCAACAAGTAACACAAAAATATGTTAGTGCAAAAGAGTAACAAAAGCATTATTCTCTCTCAAGGGTTTTGTGGCTCCAGAGCTCAGCCGCAGCTCAGCCAGAGCTCCCAACCGGGTCAGTTCCTGCTCAAAGCGTCTGAGCAACAAGGCTGCAGCCAGAAATTGGCAGAGAACGATGGAGAGTAGGAGTTAGAAAATCTGCAGATCGTGCTGGCTTGCTGTTTTCTTTACGCTACTTTCCATGTGTTCCCTTTGTGTGTGCTGGTTTGGGCTCCTCAGCATGGCAGTTTCAGCATTGCCTGCTTTGAACCCGAGGATCCTGTAGGAACTTCACCTTGAAAGTTACACAGTATTTTTGCCATAACATAACAATAAAAACGGAACAGAATCCCGCTACATTTTGTAACAGAGAGTACTGGTCCCACCTGTGGGTAAAAGACGTATCGGACTTACCTTGTAAAAGTGAAATGTGAAGACGAAGCTTTTGTCGCAGCTGTGTTTGGGAAACACAATTCGCTACAAACATGCTTGAAATATAAAAACTAAAGATTATCTGCTAAATCATAGTGACATATTGATAGGTATGTAGATATTGTGGCACAAGGATCGAAATCAAGACCTTCGCACTGAACTGCATCTCCAGTTCCCCCTTTATTCTTTATTTTTCTTTTCTTTTCTATCTTCTTCTTTTTTTAATTATAAGATTACACTACACCACTAAATAGTTCAAGGTGGGCTGAAATTTGCAATCCTCTCCATTTGACCTCCCAGGGTGCCAGGTCTACAACCACGCTCACTACATCTTCATAGTACTTTATCCACGAAAATTGGCCGGCATTGTTGTTTTGCACAGGAAAACATTGACATTTCTTTAAAGCTAAACCAAGACCCTTAAAACAGGACTACACCCAATTTCGTCTGTATATCATTCACGCTCATGTAATTCCAAATGTTGGTGATTAAAAATGAAAGAGTAAGTAAGACCTGACACTCTTTTCATCTCCTTTTCTCTTCCCAAGTAGAAAATCAAATAAAATTCCTTCAGAAAAAAAAATGGAACTTAATTGCATATTTTGTTCATGACAAGTGCATCTGAAAAGCAGTGGAGAACTCTTGGCAAGTGTTCATACTGTGTAGTCAGAGTGATGACAAGGCTTCCGAAGTGGGTGACCTAGTAGACTATTAAATAGATCATTAAGAAACAAAGAATCTGGCCAAGGCTGTGTGAGAGGACTCTGCCGGGCCCTCAGAGCTTCTGGGCCACGGATGTCCCAAAGTCTTACTAGGAATTCTTCATATTTTAAGGAAAGAGGGGAAAAGGGGAAGAAGAACACAAACATTAAAATATTGAGCAGGAGAATATCGGGAAACATTTTTTGCATCTACCCCAATAGGTTCACTTCATGGATTGAGGTCATTGCTGAGTTTCACTACTCTCTTGTCTCCCTTGGTATTAAGCATGTCCAGAAATTGAGTACTTTCCTTACATTTTGACTAGTTTGGGGTTTTTTATTTACTGTGGATTTTATGGTTACAATAACAAAGAGGAAGCACTGTCATCTCATTACATTTTATGCTTTATCTGTTTACATGACCACAGTATTTTGATGATTGAGTATGCTTCAATTTTTTTTCATACAAAGAAGTTTCTGTTACCAATCTAAGACTCTAATAGCTTTTCCCTTTGATTAAAAACCTATAACAGAAACAATTTCTTTTTCTCTTTAGAGGAAAAAATGCAAATAAATGACCGAAACAAATGATGCAATTTGGGGCACTCAAATTGAGTTGAGCATTTCTGTAAGATTAGGTCAAACGTATTTTCTTAGGGATGTTTTTGGGGTTCTTTCTAACACCGGGAAGTTGTATTTCGTTAGAGGATTTATTTGGAAACACCCAAGTTGTTTTTCATTTCTGAAAATGAATCTCATTCTTGCCATAGAACAGTAAGTAAAAAACTAATTTCTAATGTAGATTCCTTACATTAAATCCAACTGTCAAAGAGGGAGAATTATGACTTCGCCCTGCGGCCACCACATTAAGGAATGATTCCTAAGGCGTTTCCAATCTGCAACACCTTTTTTAAAAATTAGTAGGAAAAATGGCTTTGCTTCTAATTCAATTTCCCAACACTGATGTATTCGACTTAGCAGTGTCTGGAGCTAAATTAAGATTAGTCTCTGAAGTACCTTTTGGCGGAGGAAAACTATAATGATTTTATTAGTGTTTTACACGAACGAGGAAAGGGAATTTTAGAAGCATGAAGAGGTTTTTAAATAGAGCGGCTAGCAGAAGAAAAGGAAAAGAATGGGGGGAAAAAGGTGAAATCATGATCCCGTTGCATTGTCTTCGTGGCTCCCATACCAAGGCTGTTCACTCATTTTCGTGGTATCTCATTTTTCCATTATGAACCTGCAGGGTGCGTTTCCAATCAGCTTTAAGTTGGAGGCACAAGATGAACTCTGGGGCAAATGAGTGAGAATAGCCGAAAGGGCCTGTTCTGTCATCACCGCCTGCGTGTCTTCCCATGAGGGCAGCAGGGATTAGGTACCCGCAGGTAGAAAAACATCTCTTTCCAAATGCAGGAGCTGCATTACCTTCCCTGTTGTTTACCACTTCAATTCATTGAAATCGGAATGAATTTGTGCATGGTATATTTGTGTTTGCTTCAAAAGGCACTCTTTTAGAATGGACCCCTAATGTGGCAGACCTGATTATGTCCCTACCGTAATATAGCTGACTTCATGTACTCATTCTGCCCTTCCTGTGTCCTACCACCTAAACTTAGGGAAAAAAAAAATCAGGCAGCACAACTGTTCTAGTTCTAGCTCATTTGCATTATTTTTTAAGGCAAGCAATATAGTTGAGTGATGTCAGGCTCACCAGATTGTAAACGCAGCCCCGAGTACCTTGCTAAGACAAGATGTGCCTGCCGTCCACCTAAGCACTTCCCATTGCTGTGGATTTTCCCAAAATTATCCTGGTGTAAGTGATGTAGCCTGTGGTACTCATGCCGTAGAAGTTGCGGTGACCTATATTTTTTTATGTTTCAAATTAGCTCTTATCCTGCTAAAGGCGCTGGTACGTTGTGATCACTCTCGCCTCAATCTTTGGAAGCAAGTATTCAAAAAAATAAATAAAGAAAAGGAAAAAAAAGAGGGAAAAAAGGAAGAAAGAGCAAAAAGCATTCGGCAAATACAGAATCTGTAGATTTGCAAACCTGCTGCAAAGATCTCTAACTTGCCTTTAAATTAAAAAAAAAAAATGACTTATCTCAAATAAAGCGAAGTCCATTGTACCTCTTGTTTGTTTCAGTTTCTATCGGTGCTCCAGTCAATAAGGCTAAAATTATAGAGTCAGGGGTTGCTGACTTTAAAGCTGCTTGTAAGCTATCAGGAGACTTTTCAAAGCATTAGCAACCGATTTAAGAGAAAATGAGCAGTAGAGAGGTCAGGGGGAAATATTCACTTTGGAAGGTCAATTGAATATTTGAACAGAGTAACGGGTTTGGCTTCTAGGGTCATGCTAATGCATCTACTTCTCTATTTGATCCTAAATAATGAAGGTGTAGAGCCAGAGGTTTCAGAGTTGGAGACTCCTTCCTTCAGAGGAGCATTTCTGTTACTTTTTAATGATCATCGGAAGTTTTATTTCCCCCATTTTATTCATATGTATATATGTGATACATAAAGTTTACATTGAAGTTGAGTATTTGGGCATGTGTACATCCAGGCAAAATTACAAGTCCTCCCTGTCTCCTTTTTTGACACTCCCACACTCTCCCATCTCACTCGTTCCCACTATTCCCTCTCAATTAGTTCTATGAAATGACTGTATTCTGGGTTTCTCATATTAGAGAGACCATTCGATATTTAGCCTCTGTGTCTGAAGAATTCCTTAAAGTGGAGGGAAGTAAAGTGGGGAGCTCTGTCTCCTGTGATTTGCTCCTAGGCCAGGTCATATAGCCTGCTGTTCCGGATCCTTAATCTACTCTGTACTCCTGTATCAGAGATCAAGACAGTCACAGCCGTCTAGGAGACCCATGGGGACAATATTTGTCCTCTAAACTTTTTGCCTGTTTCTGCCACAAATTCTACCAATTCTACAGATGATGGCTTGAAGAAAAGTGTAACCCGGTGGCTTTTGAAAACTGAGGATTTCCGATCTGACTCTTATACACACACATTCCAACACGATTGGCTTTCTTGAAATGGAAGCACAACCCTTAATTATGTTAGTTAATTGCAATTACTGCCCCTGAATTATAGCCATGATAAATGAGCACTGGCACCTATCAAATTAACTTTTTTTTTTTAGTTGAAGAACTTGTGTCCTTTAAAATGATTGTATTATCTGTAAGAATGCTGATGCTGTAAAAACATGGGTGTGGGAAGAGGGAGAGGATTGTGCTTTTCCAGTGGTAATTTTACTGTGCTTGCGCCAAACATAATTCTCACAGATGGACAGTTCACTTTTCTTTTTACACGTCACACTCAATAAATTAAGTGGTCACAAACTTAATAATGATGAAAATAAACAAAATGCTGTACTTTCTATTTTAATATTTAATTATGTTTTTAATGCATTCGAAACAAGATCATCTTTTCTGGCATTATCCCATTGAAAAAAAAGCAAGTGCCTAAGTGGCAAGGCAACCAATACATGAGCCTCTATCTTGTTGAGTAAATTGAAACAAAATTTATTTAGGTCACTGGTTTGAGTTTTAAGATTTAAAATCACATTTTACTGTAGGAATTTTCACTGCCATTTGCATGCCCTACACTCTACCGGTTCTGTTGGAAAAACTCTGAAAGGAATTGAATTATTGTAAGATGCAAATCTTGCACGTATCATAAATCTTAAAGAAAAAAAGGACTTTTTAAAATAAACTGACATTTGTGACCAGACTATCCACATTCTAGAGCTTTCAATAAGCAGCAGGTTAATTCACCAGGATTTAGATTTGGTCCAGTTTTTAAAATTAAGCTATATGAAATTCAAATCTGTGTCAATGAGAATAATGACTGTTAGATTAGAATATTTGGTTTTCTGTAAAAAAAAAAAAAGAAGACAAAACCTCCTCTGTCCTAGATCAAATTCAGGTAAACGAAAGAAATTTTACAGTATTGAATGGAATTTAAGTTTATTTTTACCTCCTGAGGATTCCTCTCAAAGGAGTTTCCAAAATGCTAATTCTTTAGTTACCATCAGCCCTCAAAAATCCTTCAGGTTTTGTAATAGCACTCATTGTCATCACGTAATATAGAAGCGTCACCAGCCAACCTGGCTCTGGTATAATCATAATATAAAATAGATTTTAAGTTTAATAAAGGGAAAT
Source organism: Ctenodactylus gundi (assembly GCA_004027205.1). Lineage (NCBI taxonomy): Eukaryota > Metazoa > Chordata > Mammalia > Rodentia > Ctenodactylidae > Ctenodactylus > Ctenodactylus gundi. The sequence goes on from PVKB01001155.1 coordinate 393,276, forward strand.
TATGTGTCGAAAGGTAGAGCAACCTATAATTAATAGTAACTTGGCTTGCGATAGCCAAAACACATCAAAGCAGTCTGTTTCTTATTGACTGATGTATGCGCTCTGGGCAATCCCTCCTTCCCGTTGCCCTCCCCACCCCCAACAGTCGGGATCTTTCAAGTTTAAAGGTATAAGATGTCAATGGGAAGAGTTTATTTCTACTTCAATATCTGCTCTTGTTAGATTTTGTGGGTGCAACACAATTATTCCAATGGGAATTGAAACATAAAAGACAAGGTGTGTGGGAGTAAAAAAAAAAATGCACCCTTCACTCACAAGATGAGCAAAAGCACAGATGCCTTTTATTATCAGAAATTAAGCAAATGCATATTTTCTTCTTGGAGGAAAATCTTGTTTGTAAATGAAAAAGATCCCTCTTGCACACCACTATTTGTGCTCCTCGTGCCAAACAGAATAATACAAAATAAAATAAGTTGAAGATATTAAAAAGCCACATTTATTATTCCTGAGCTTTTTTTTATTATATCATCATGGTGAAGTGTCTCCATAGCATGGATTATCCCAATGTATTTCTCAGTCACTTTCAAAAGATTTGTAATAAGCCAAAGTATTGGAATCCTCAAAAATAATAAGAAAAATGTGTACCCTGCCCTTATGGGAAGCAGTAAATGATTTTTTTTTAAAAAGAAAGCATCCTTTGCCTCTTTTGAAATGCTTTCTACAGAAGATTGAGAACCAGACTAGAATATATTACAGTCGTCTTCTCAAAATTGAAAGTCAAGAGAAGATTGTGTCTTTCATTGTCCTTCGTGCTGTTGTCGCTGCGACTGTTTTGACAGTGAAATCTTACTATATCTCAGGGCCCACGGCCCATCGGAGAATTGCTGCTGGAATGTCCTTATTACCTTTCAATGGCAATGATTTGATAATGAATTATGCTGCAAGCAGAGTTTTGGGAGGAGTTTCTCGACTTGCATAGACTCCCATTTTTAGAAATTCTGTGACTAAGAATTTGCGTAACTAAGCATCACACAACAAGCGTGCCCAGAACCCCAGATCCTTCCCTGCTTCTCTGAAAGCCTTTGACTTCAGATCTTCCCAAGTAGACTGTCTGCTACAACTAATCTTACTAAAATAAAAGCCAAACCTAGCCAAAACAAAACAAAACAAAAATATTTTTTCCTGATTTTTCTATGGATTCAGTATCATCTTTTACTTTTTTCATTTCATGTAATTTCTTCCAGAGCTTGATTTTGTTTCTATAGCACTCAATGCAGACAGAATGGAGGCGGTGTTACATGTACTAAAATCATCTATCCATACTCTGATAGAATTTCCTCCTTTGGTTATAGATCTCCTTTTCTGTTGCTTTTCTCAAAAGCTGCTCACTGTCAGATGATAATCTCCACATATGTTGGAACAAGGCCTTCCCGAACTTCAAAAAGTATCAAGAGTGTAGCTTCATTTTCTGTGAGTCATTACAAGGTGAGAGATTATTGTAATCCCCGTTTTATAGATGTGCATTTAAAGCAGAAGCACTTCAGCCAAGACCCAGGAGGAAGTCAAACCGAAACTCACAGTTTATGGTTTTGATCTCAGGTCAACTCTGTCTTTCAGCACCAGTCTGCTTTGCAGTCGTCTAACCTGCAGGAAGTAGGTTATTTGGTGTGACTTCTGTCAGTCAAAGGTGGAACCGAACTCAAAATGTTACATCATTTCCTGACCCACTTTCAATTCTGTCCTAGTCACAGAAATGGTTAAGATATTCTTTTGAAGTTTGCGCTTTCATTTTCTTATTAGTCAGAAATACAGCTTTTGACAGATTTTTGCAAGGGCCAAATAACAGTTGCCACAAGTCCTGTCAGAGGTAGAAACCCTGAACAAGTAGCTCTCCCTCCTTTGTTGTTTAATTAAATATATGGATGATTCTATCTATGTTGCTGTCCTCCATGTAAGATAATATGCATAGCTTAGAATACATCATAGATTTTTTCACAAGTGATGATTTCAGAATTTCTAGACTAAGAATGGAAGCATGTTTTAAAATTTGATTTCTCTCTGCTGAAATCTAACATTGCACTCCGAGAAATATTTATTTTTAGAAGCCTGCTTTGTTTGTTATACTGCAATAATACTAGCATTTATTAGCCTGTGTATAAAATATGATTTTCCTTTTCATAATGAGAAAAAAGTCTATATAAATGAAAACGGTGAAGAGGTAGTCACAGCTTTTCATTAAAGCATATGTATTTATTAACTCTGTCATTTTATAGGATAATGGTCAGAGATTTTTAATGTTAGTTACAAAAGTTTCCAAATTAGAACATGGTAACTTAAACAGAGGACAAATGACTTTTTAAAAAGAAAAGTCAAGATCTTTCAAGAAAAGTAATAAAAAAATTTATTTTAAGCCACCTTGAAAATTCAGATTAAGATTTCTAAGCTAAAGCTTTTTCTTCTTTGTGATTCCTAAGATGTCTCATAATTGACCAAAATATTCCCATTTATAACTTTTACAGCTTGCAATATTCTGAATAATTTTCCTTTCAGACTAAAATTTTCCATAGTCAATTTCAGGCCAATAGTAACTTTGTGTTTAAAAAAAATATTAAGGAAGGAATTAATAGAACTATTTTGGTGATTCTTAAAGGGGAATTAACATCTCCTCTTGTGCTGCAAATGTTATCCAAATAATTAAAAAACAAGCCCTTCAAATGTCAAACTTTCCTAAGGTCTTTAATTCAATACAGTAATATTGCTCTTTGAAATGTAAAACATATAACAGAAAAGCATCTAAGTACTAGAAATGCTTTTAATACATGTTATGTAGAATTTCTATGAATCTGTAATCTGTTGATTTTAAAAACATATAATTTAAACACTGTACATTCCATAATCCCATGCTCCATAACATAGGATGGTACAAATCGAGAAGACAGCATTGCCTCAAGGTAATGGAATTGGAGAAAATCATAATTATATTTCCCCAACTTGATTTTCTCTGATTAAAAAGAAAAACTTTAAAGTTGAAGCAATAAACATTAAAGACAAATTTACATTGCTGGTTTTAAGTGACTATATGTAAATCAAAGTTGAAAAACTTTAGTCACTCAGGCACATGAAATATTCTTACTATTATTGTAAGGCAGTTAAATGAAAGTCAGAAGGTAGATCGCTGCTAATGTATTTGAGATTCAAGTTAGATTCATATTCACGTTTTATGCAAACTAGTTTGAAACAGTGTGTATGTCCTATTCAAATAAAGCTCAATCAGCCACCTTGATCACTACAATAAAATAAAGTAGAAAAAAGGAATTAGTAATTAAAATGCGAGTTCCATGGGGGAATACCTCTCAGCAGAAAGCCACACAGCACCTGGTTCTAAAAATGTCAAGCAGTTTTCCTGAAAATAAGTGCCATTTGTTGGCAGGTGGAGGTACCATTTTTTTAAAACAGCATTTGCCTGTCAATAACTACATTATAAAGCTGATGAATTTATAAAAAAATTAAAAGAAATGTTAAAATAATCTCTCACCCTGAGAGCCACCATTTCAATCACTGCAAGCTTTAAAAAATGAACGAATTTTCAAACAGAGGTGGAAGTTATACATATTTCTTAAAAATGCTTTGCATGCATGTCAATATTACAGAGAAGAATAACAGTACAAGAACAGGAACATCAATAGCTTTTGAGAAAAACCTAGATTTTATAATTTGTGACAAAAACTTAATATCTCCATTTGAAAGTAGTAGAAAAGCAGAAAATATTTCTTTCAATATTATTGTAAAACTGTGTACAAGTGGAATAAAACATCAGTCTCTTGATTTGTTTAGTCATTTATCTAAAATAATTTGTAAACCCAAAGATAGTTTAAAATTTTTTCATGTAAAAGTGTTATATTTAATCTATCTTCTCCCTAACAATGACTTTCTAATTAGCAATAATCAGTTCAATGTTAGTTTATCCTAACCTTAAAACATTAAACAGCTATAACCATTAGTTTTTATTTTTATTTTTTATTTATTTATTTTTTTGAGATAGGGTCTCACTCTGTAGCCCAGTCTGGTCCTGAATTCACTGTGGAGCCCAGGCTGGCCTTGGACTCACAGCAATCCTCCTGCCTCAGCCTCCCGAGTGCTGAGATAACATGTGTGCACCACCATGCCTGGTTTCTGTGTTGCTGGGGAACTGAAGTCTCATATTTAGCACTTCACTTAGCCCTTGCTAAGCAAGTGCTTTAACCTCTGAGCCATTCTTCCAGCCCCTAAGTATTAGGTTTAAGAGCCACTCTTTTGTTTCAAGAAAATTTTTCCTCTGGTTTATCTTCATAATTTTTCTAAAGTCTCCACCCTTCTGATGTTTGGACATAGCCTTACATGCTTCCTTCCGAACCTAGTTTTTTCTGGTTTTGCATTTTAGGAAGTTTCGTAAAGACCTTTGGCAATTAGCAATGCGGTGAATTATTGTCCAACGTTCACGGGTACCAAGTGTGGACTACTTGCTTCAAAGGTTGGAGAAAAGAAGGGGAAGAGAATATGAAATTGATGTGATAGATATGTGCACACAATTTTCAAGTTGAATACAACATGGTGTATTACATATACACACTAACAAAAAAATGGGAAAAGCCAAAATTTAAAAAAGCACAAAGTATCTTTACTAAATGCCTGTTATGAAGACTTAATATTTACACTGCTTTGGAATTTATATTCATTGTTTTGCACACAAACCTACCATATAGATAAAACATGTGGCTACTGGATGGGTGATAAATTTGCTGTCTACACAGTGGAATGTATATAGGAATAATCAGTTCTCGGGTTCTCTACCTGCAGTATCTCGTTTGATGTTTTACAGCAGAAGAATTTCATCGATTCGTTAACATAACCAAAGATTGTGTTGCCTTCCTGGGTCTTTTTCTTGCTTTCCCATCTCATATTTGATCCACCAACAAATCCTACACGCTCATCTTTCACAATGTGTTCAGAAGAAGACCCTTTCTTCTAATCCCCCTGCTGCTTTTCTGGGCCAGGCCTTCACCGTCCCTCACCCGGAAAGTCACAGCAGCTCTGTAAGGCGCCTTCCTGCTGCTGCTCTTTGCAGGGCTGTTCACTTTAAACAAAGCTGCCACACAGATCTGCTCAAAGCACAAGTCAGATTCGTCCACTGACTTGCTCACGGCCCAGTGTTGGGTGTTCATTTTATTGAGAAAACCAGCACACTCATCTCTCTGAGTTACTGAGCTCCAAAGCATTCTTCTCATCTCTCTGCCTTTTCCTCCAAACAGCTGTCCATCGTCTTCTGGGCCTCCACCGGGGCACCTCTTGCTCCCAGCATCTCTTCCTCTGACTCTGCTCTTAATCCCCTTTTTCCACAGGTACTGCCTGAATTGTCCACTCAGCAGCGAAGCCTTCCATGCACTCTAATCTGAAATGATGCTACTTTCCTCATCCTGATTCTTATCGCTACCTACTCAGAGGGCTGTAGATGTTTTTCTCTTTCGCAGTTACTCTGACAGTTTCTCTGATGCACTCTTATGATTTGTGCTATGGAAGACTGCTTGACCAAATAGAATATAAATTGCCTAAAGGAGAAATGTTTGTTGTTATTTTCTGTTTTATTTTATGGACAAAAAAGGTATCTGGAAATTGAGAGATGCTCAATATTTGTGGAGTGAAAATATGCCCCCCCCCAATATGGTAACTAGGGTTATTATTATTACTTCCTGGATTTTTAGCAACAAGAAAATATGGAGCTTAGAGTGACTGAATAATTTGTTTCAGCTCAAAAAGCAAAACTTGCCTAACGCGAGAATTGTGCTTTTTGGGTGTGGAGATTTATGTGGGGGTGCTAAAGATTGAATCCAGTGCCTCTTGCTTCAAGCAAGAGCTCCCCCAATGCACCAAATCGCCAACCCCTTAAAACTGTGCTCTTAACCGCCACTTCCTTCCAGCCTGTCAAGCCTGAGCACTGACTCCTGAGTCTGGTGTTTTCTACTTTACTATGCTTCGCCTGTAGGGCAAGTCCTGTAGAACTGAAAGCATGAGAAAGAATAGAGCGTGGTGGCGCTCTCGCTGTGTAGAATCCACGGCTTCCACAGAAGGGCGTAAAACATATAATTGAAGGCATAAGACAAATTAAAGGATTAAGAATCATTAGATAGGTGTTCACATTTTTGTTTCCAACTTAGGAAGTAATTGATCCATTTCTTACTAGTTGGGTGAATTTTGGGAAGTTTATTCATTTCCCCCTGCTTCTGATTTGCACTTATAAAATGGAGATAAGAAATAGATGAGATAATCTGTGGTGATTGAAGCGTTGCATCTCCCATGGTAATCAGCCAATGCATTCCCTCTTGCTAGCTTTTTATGACTATTCTTCGGTTTTGGCTGGATGTAATGCAAACTTCCCACATAATCTTACTTTGATCAAACCCTCGCTTGCATTTACCCTCTCTCGCTGGCCCATGCATGGGCCAGCCTCTAGGACTCCTCACTTTTTCTTACACATCTCACTTTCAGCTAGATATTTTTTTTCTTCAAAAGATAAAACAAAAACCAACCTACTTTTTTAGTTGTGAATTCCTCTTAAAGTGTCACCTGCTTAGTGTGGCATCTACGAAGGTCGAAATGGAAAATGTTCATGCCCCCATTACCAATCATTCTTTATCATTTTGTGATTTTTTCTGTTCTCATTTGGAATTATTTAACTTTCCTATTTTTCCATTGTCTGCCTGTCTTCAAAAATACAAAGTGTAAGAAAATGACTTTCTCTCCCTTTTTTGCTTCACTTATTAATACTTAAAGCAGCACCTAGAACATAATAAATTTAGGTGTCAAGAAATTACCTCAGAAATAAATAGTTGGTAGATGGTAATGGAAGACCAAAATGTTTGGTTCAGTGTAAAACACACAGGGAGAGCCATATTTCATAACACTTCTGACATATAGCTGTCTAGAAAGTAGAAAAGAGGTCTCTTGTGAGGGGGCAACCCACTGGCAAAACCCCATATTTTGTTATGCTTAAGTACAAACACTGTATCAATCTCCATTGAAGTCCCTGAATTTCCTCACAGCACTAAACTATGGCATTCAAAAATGGCACAATTGTAGATCATTGTGGGGATCGGTTTCTCATCTGTCGAATGACATTATTGTAGTACGTGGCCCACTTTTACAGGGTTCTTTTCTCTAATGGACCCAGCATATCATTTGACCCCTAATTACTGAAGAGAATCAGAGTCCCCATGCTTTTGAAGTGCCTACAGGTAATGGGAATCATTAGAAGCATATGTCATAAAAACTGAAGACATTTTTCAAATCACTTAAATTATAATAATTAATTTAATATGCTTCATATGTTTAAACTATATATAGTTTGAAGCCATATGCTTTCTTACATGAAATGGAGTTCCAGATTTTTCTACTACTTTTAAAATGCAGCTTCCCAACTGGAATCTGTCCAGCACATCAAGAGTTAACATGCCTCTAGTAGAGACATATGCCATGTATCCGCAATAATTATTAAGGACACAAATATAAAAAATAAATTAGCCTTAAAAATGGCTCAGTTTGAATAATGCCATATCTTCAGTCAGCATTAGAGAATGTGCCAGATGTCTAACAGGTTGACCTTTCTGCTACGACAAAGGCTCTAGAAGCCAACCTTGCTAAGAATACTGATGCCATAGTCTACAAGATGCTATTGTCACAGGCTTTTAGCTGGACACTGCCAGCAACTTTTTCCTACCAAAGAATCTGGCTTTTGAAGGGTTTTGAGAATTAAGCTATATGTTTTGACCTTATTTTTTTTCTAGTTTCTTTTCATTCTTTCAGAAATGTGTTAGCTGTTCTTAAAACTTATCATGGCCTTTGTTCATTTGTTGTTGGTTTCTACATTCTTTCATTAACTTTAGTAAGGTACAACTTGTGTATGTTTAGGATGGGTAACATAGCAGGGTGCTTTGCATTTTTATTAGTTTATTTTCAGCTGTTACCGTCACAAGGCCATGTTATAGCCAAATAATGCTGCTGTGGTCTAGGATGAATTAAATATAAAAGAAAAATACTGGGAATTTATATAGTGCCAAAGAAAAGATTTTATGACATAAATATAACTGAAAGTGGAAATATTCATCAACACTGAGCTCTCATCTTAGACTTGAAATGCTTTTCTTTAAGACCTGATTTAATTTGTGGCTCACCTGGCAAACACAGAGAAGCAGCTTTATTTTAGTTTATTCTCCACACAGCTTTCAGTAATTCTTAGGCAGCTGAGCTGATGAGTGGCCGAACGGAAGAAAGACTATGACTTTATGACATGATAGGTCATGATTACAAGTATTATTAATTGTTTAAATTCGATGGTGCCAGTTATCTGACTTTCATGGACTTATACGTGGGGAAATAATGACATCATTTTAAGAAGTAATTTTTGATAGACGTGGAAACTTTTTCTTTTTTTTTCACCTTCACTCAGTACTTCCTATGAGTTTCTAGTTTATTCAAGATTTTTTTTTAAAAAAGGTTCTTTGGTTGAATTTGCATACTTGGTTTATTTCACTGATGTAACAACCTGTTCCAACATCTTCTGTCAAACAATTGTGCATAAAATCATCCTGATCTTAATCTTGAGAAACTGGCAACCAGAACTTGCCACCACCTACAATAGGTAAATTTTGAAAGGTTCTTTTTTTTCAAAATGCACCCTTATACTTGTTTTTTTCCCATATTTATACTGACAAGTAGTTTTTCCACATGTGTAAATCCCGGGGAATCCAGTTGACAACATATGATATTCCCTACTCGATGTTTGTAAAGGCAAATTAGCTCCAGAAAGAGTGACTTCCAGCCAGTGTATTACAGAGCTATCCAGCTGCATGAATGAGACTCACTATCGGCTTCTGGACTTGCCTTAGCTAATGTCCACTGGATCATGAGAGGAAACATAAATAATATTTCTTTGTAAAAGGCTATTTCCTTACAAGACAGCTGTAACCTTAATGATCAACAGCTGGAAGAACGCATCAGCCAAAAGCAAAGAATTATAGCATAATGGAGATTTAGAAAAGGGATGAGTTGACAGGTGTTGGAAAGATCAATTATTCCTTAAAACAATATGTGATTTAAAGTATTCTGACAAAATATTTATACGAAGAACAATGCTAGTATTAAAAACTACCTATACCAGGTATAGCATGGAAAAATGTTCCTTATTTTTTAGCAGTTTATTCACAGTCTTAATTCTCACGCAGACAGTAGTTTTTACAAACATTTTGCCAATTCAGTTGGAGAATAATAGTAAATTAGTAAAATTTCATTTTGTTGTGTGTACACTTTGGAATTGCCAAATGCTTTTTGAAAAATCATTACTGAGTCAGTTTATTCTTAAGGTGTTATTTACCAATAAGCCACGATTATTTTCTTCTCAGAAAATACAAGAGATGCAACTAAAAGTCCCAATTTTTGCCAAAATAATAATTTCGTGGTATGTCTCAGAATATAAGGAGATTTGTTTCAGAAAATTTTGGATAGTACTAAATACTTTATGATGCATTTCAAGTTATTGTGCACATTTTAAAATCTCTTTGTGCTGATATTGTACCGATAATTTTCACTAATTCTTTCAATAATCAAGAATATTAATACAAGCCTTATTTCCAATAAGTAATTTTCTACTCTCTAAAATTAGCTTTCTAACTTTAAAAAATGTGATATGACTTACCCACAGGTTTTCTAACTCATTAGATTTTTTAAAAAGTAGTTGCTCATGCAAACATCTATTATGCAAAGTTGCGCACTTTCTAAATTGTTGCCAGTCGACCAATATATCATCGGAGAGTCATTTTACCCACAGCCCACTCACATTTGTTCAGTGAGCAAGTCAGGTGGTAAACTTCAAGATAGTCACTTGAGAACAATCATGGAGGTGAGAGATGCAGGTGCGAAACGTTCACATTTGGTGACTATCGGGAAGATGGATGGAGAGTCAGCTCTCCATCCACACTTATTCTTGGCTTAGGCAGGTAATGTTCTACGTATAGGTTTCCTTATAAAACCCCACTTTGTTAACTTCCTCGAGACTTGAAATATAAATTTTATTAAAGCTCCAGAACCTGCTGATACTTCTCTACATTCTTTGTTGGTCTTGCTCTCCCGGTGCCTCTCTACAGACCTTTTATCAGCAGAAATGCCAGCCATATCTCTGGAGCTCCATGATGTCATGGTACCATTTTACAGGATGTGGAATCGCAGCACATGAGTGACCCTCAGAACCAGCAACAGGAGCGGACAGCATCACTGCTTCTTGGTTGGTACCAGTTCAGTGATTTTATAGAAATAGCCTCTCTGCAGAAAAGCAAACAAAATATCATTCTAGGTTCTTTTTTATTGAAAACTTTTTTCTCCTCATTATATTTTCTAATCAAATTTTAGGATAAAATCAATGAAAGGAGACACACTGAACAAAAATTAACACCACACCCACCTGCCTCTCCTCCCTCTGTCTTGTCTGTAGACATCTATAAAAGAGGTTCATAATGTTCTACTTGTTCTTGCTATTAAAATGTTTATAATTCATACTGCAAAATATTTTGGTAAAGCCTCTAGCAACTGCATACAGTAAATCAGCCCTGTGCTTGCCCAAGTTTTAATTTGCATGCCTGCGTCTCTGGAAACATTCCGGAGTCTTCTAAGAAAGCATTCCAATGTCTGCTTCTGTAAGAGTCCATATGGCAAACGCCTCCCGAGCTCACAGAACTTCTCTTATGTAAAGTCCGAACATATCCCGTTATGCTTGGAGTGCTCAGTAGGAGCCTAACGAAGATTCTGAAAATTATGGGAAAAATAAAGGCAAAGTGGAGTCAAGAGAATGACAGTGTATTGGAAGACAAAAACCTGTGTGTGCTGATTAAGCAACGGCCATAATGCACATCTTGGAACAAGGCACACTTCTCGCTCTTTGCTTCAGGAAATGAGAAGAGAGAGGACATATATCAGATGATGGAGTTGATTAGGTTAGCAGTTCAATTAAAAATTTTAAATGTTCCCTCTGATACATACTGGTTTTTCTTTTATTATACTCAGGGGACACCAACCATGAGTTTTATTTAAAATGAAAGAGTGAGGAATTTTAAAAGCATTTGATTTTTCTTTTAAATGGGGTGCTTTTAAATTTCACGAGTGTGCAAACAGACCTTTCAAGTGTGTGCTCTCTCAGCCTAGCCCTTGATGTGAAAGGCAGCCAGCCATGCCTCTGGAAAAAAAGCAAATCCCTGCAACCAATTCTGCCCGTGAAGTGCAAAATTACAACTTTGAAATCACATGTAAAACCTTGTGTTAATGATGAAAGGGGCTCAGAGGGAATAATGAAAGGGAAGGCAGTTGTGAGAGAGTGCCCACCCCCCGCCCCCCAGACTCTGGTGGTATCTCTTCATTCCGCAAGCGTTTATCGAGTGCGTTGTCCACGGTATGTGCCGGGAAAGAAACAATTACGCCATAGTTCATCCCTGAAAGAAACCCACAGTCCAGAGGGTAGACAAATCTGTAATAGATGACTATAAAACCGCTCAGGGAGTACTTGACAGAGATGGTTATGGAGTTAAATTCCTCTCCCACCACCGCCACCTCTAATCTGACGGGGTCAGGGGTCTAGTAAAAAATAACCACTGAAATGAGTCTTTGGGAGAGAAGTTAGCCAAATAAATGGGTCTGGGCTTGGGACGGCACAAAAGAGGGAATGGAGGCACACTTTGGGATGGGGAGAAGAGCCACACATCCTTCCTCGCAGCTGAGGTGTCAAGGGTGAGAAAGGAACAGCCGCGCAGGGTGATGTGTAAGACGTGAGCAGGCACGAACCGGGTGATACGGGCTCCTGAACGCTTGTTAAAGAGCTTGGATTTATTTATTCCAAAGCCAGAGTTTGCTGGACTTCACTGGTTTTTGTCCTGGCTCTGTTGTCTCTTTAACTATGTTCTGTTAAATTTCTCTATTTTTTTCAATACATCTACTTTTAAAAGAAGTTTTCTGTGTCAGTCTCCAGATCATGATTTAACAGGGAAAGACTGGAAGTTTATTATAAGGCACACAATGAAGGAGGGTGACAGTGGGCCAGAGCAGGGGGGACCAGCAGGCCAGGCAGGAAGTGGCATCTCCAGGTAGCCCAGGCCCCAGCCCCATGCTAACTTATGCATTCAGCCCTTAGGAGCTGGGGGTAAAACAGGAATCTCTACCGCCTATGTCCCAGAGAAGGATTCTCCAGAGGTAACCCAGTCCCAGGTCAGAACAAAGAAACGTATCCTTGACTGTCACTCAGACAGTCAGAGCTTTTAAAAATCAAAGGAGGGTTGGAGAAGCAAAGAAGCCAGTGAGGGTGGCCCACAGCGAAGAGCTGTGGCTGTGGATGCACGTGACAAGGACAACCTGAGGGGCCGGAGAAATGACAGCCTCCGTGCAGAGCAGACACGCGTCGGCGAGTGGAGCAGCGGAGACAACTGAGGTCCGCGGAGGGACGAAGCTCCAGCGGTCTGATTCTTGCCCCATTGTTTTGGCCTTAGGGTTGGTTGAACAAGTGCACACTCGGGCTGGAGTCAAAGGAGATTTGTGGGACTTTTTTTACTGCCTTTTGCCAAGCCTGGGTCACAGTCCAAGCTAGAAGGTTAAGTAATCCCGGTAGTAAGGCTGTTTAGTCTTGACTAAGCCTCTTGCCAGCTGTGTGACACAGAGCCTCGGTTTTCTCAGCATAGCAATGGGTATCATCACATTTCCTTCATGGTCAATACACTTGTTAAATGAGACAACGCACTTATTAGAGAAATGTGCTCCTGAAAAACAGCCAGGCTTACTATTTTATAGGCCCTAAATCACAGAAGATGCTTATTGGTTTTCACAATTGATTTCCACAACTTCAGCAGAGAAATATTTAGGACATAAATTATTTTGTAAAGCACATAAATTATTTTGTACTTTATAGAGAAATACTTAGGACATAAAATAATCCTTGAACTAGCTACAAAGGTGACAGACATATTCAACTTGGACGTAAGTGTTAAAACTTCCTTTTAAATTTTTTTTGTAAGACATAAAAAAAAAAACAAAGGAAAAAAGGGACGAGGTTCAGGTTGGAGACATCTCATTCTTTCTTCTGGATCACTGACAATTTCTTTGTCTTTGAAATACCAAAATCTTTCAAACAGGCGATCTCTGGGACAAACAACATAGTCAAAGACACAATATTCTCCCCACACCCCCCGAAAAAAGTTACTTCATGATCAATATGGTGACAATGGCCTGTGTGGTGATAGGTTTTCCTGTTTCTACTTGATTGCCTCTTCCTTTTGATACCAGTGTATTATGACTGCCATTTTACTACTAGGAAAAATACAATTAAAAGAAAGAAAAAGGGTTGGTCAATCAGGTTAAAGTGAATCGTTACCATTTCCCTGCTCTCTGGTACAACTTCTCTCATAATGGACCTGTGGGGAAACAGAAATGGTAGGAAGTGGTAGATTCAAAATTTTGAAATGAGACTCAGGAACAAAACTATCTATTAATTATTTTCTAATAAATAATTATTATTTTTTCTTGCTTGCATGGCTTCCTTATAATGTCCCACCCAAGACATTACATTTATGAGAGGAATGGTTTCCATCTCTCAGAAATAAGGAATGCCTTCAGATATTTTTCCATTAGCCAGACTCAAAAGATTTCTCAATGAGAACAAACTGTTGCAGATAAAAGTGCTCATTATGGATAGGCAGGCACGGTGACAATTAATGATGACTGATTTAAAAAGATATATGGAAAGAGTTAGGGAACCAACCAAAATTAGAAAGTGGATTCTCCAGGTTTCCCTGTCCTCAAACCCTGTATTTTTTTTCCTCTCTCTCGTTTCTTTGCTATCATTATTCCAGTAAGAAAGGTATTTGACCCAATGAGGAAGAGTGAATAAGCTAGAATCTATTTTTTGAGAACCTTGAGAGGCAATGTCGTTGACCTCCTAGTGACGGCCAGGGTCTTGGCCACCTGCCTGGAGACCCCATCAATGGTAAGACAGAGGAGTTATTAAACAGTGCACCCGACTTCCCCTTGTATCAGCAGATGCCATCTAGATTTCCAGAAATTACTGCTTCTATGCAAATTCTAACTGCTCTCGGAACGGACCCCTGAAAAATAGTAACATTTATTGTCATTGTTCCTACTCCTTTCTTTCCAGACTCTACTATCAAATATTTTAAAGGCTTCCTCAGATTTTCTGCCAAGAGATCTGATCAGTGAATGCATATCAAAGTGGCTGTTCTAGGCTAAGTTTACTCTCTAAATCATGAATAAGAAACATTTTACAAAAGGCTTATTTACATTCTGCTTCTCTTACTCCTTCCCATCTTCTCAACCCACCTCCCCCATACCTGTTTCCTTTTCCTCAAAATCTTTCTTGCTCCTTTCTTCTCTCTCTCTCTTTCACTTTTATATGGTTTGATGTTCACATATTAAAGAAACCGTAAGATATAATGTTTTAGAGGAATTTTATTGAAAGTAAAATTTCAAATACCTTCACATATTTTCTCACCCGTGTGTGGATAATCTTAGAAGCAATATTATGTTTTTGTTTTGTTTTCATTTGCTACTTGCTTAATGTGAAAATTAAATATATTTTTCCACGTAATTACATTATGAGAGAAGTTGTACCTGAGAGCAGAGAAATTGTAATGATTCACTTTAGCCAGATTGATCATCACTTTTCCTTTCTTTTGATTGTTATTCTCTCCAATTTCTTCTTTGAAGCCTAGCCCCATCTCTCCCCCCCCCCCCAAGCAATAAAGGAAAAATAAATAATAGAAAAAAATTCTACCTGGACTTCTTTGAAAAATAAAATTGCAAAAATTGCCTCAATCTTGGTATTTAAAATGTATTTTTTTCATCATTTAATACATGCTTGTTTATATTGAATATGAAAGTTAATACTGAATATCATGAGAAAAGGAATATATTCTTTAGGTAAAAGAGAAAGTGAATTCTGGAGTGGTTTCTCGTTCAATAGTGTAGAGCTACCTTACAATATTACAAAAGGTGAAAATCTGTATGTCCGTGATTTGTGTTTGCCGAATGGTAACTGCATTATTGGAAAAAATGTAGAAATGGCATCTTATTTTGACTTAAGCATCAGTTCTGTACAATTTTTAGCTAAATTCTATAGAATGTACATCTATGCATCAAAATATCCCCCAAAGAAAAAAAAATTAAAGAAAATTTAAAAAAAATATATTAGTAGAACTTCACTTTATAAATGGGACTGTATGGCTTTATCATGAGGCTACAGTACTCAACTGTTGGGATAATGGCATGATGGAGGACAAGGTGAGGTATCAGCATCAGATGTCACACAGGAAGGGGGAAAATGTAGCTTCTTATGTGCCTAACCGTTCAGGTAAGTCCTAACTTCTAGGAGGGAGACCCCAACACCTACATTGTAATAAATATCTTTAGGCAGTTTTTGTCCCTGTCTCAATAGATTTTGAATCTCTCCACCACTTCTTCCCATTTCTGTTTCCCCACAGGTTCAAGCCATCATCATCTCTGCCTGGACAATCGCAGTGGTTTCCTTACTTGAGTTACAGGCCCCTTTTACCTAATTCCTGAGCAACAGTCAGGGTAAATTACACATGACGCAAATCAGGTCACATCACTCAATGTATTCCAAGGCTAGCCACTCGCACAGAGTTATGTCCTCACATCATGCAGGACCTGCAAGAGCCTCTGCGTGCTTTGGTGCCTTTTACACTCTGTCCTTCCTCTCCTTTCCCCCACTCTTACGCAGCTACACAAAGCGAACCTTGGTGCTTCTCTTATGGGGTTCCTACATCTGCTTTTCCTGCTGTTGGAAGCATCCCTGCCCGCTAGCCAGTTCTGTGAGGACTAAGTTCCACTTTTGTGCTGCCCGCTTTGGTAGTTACCTGAGGCTAGTGGCCTTGGATTGAACACAACTTGTGCTGCCTTAGTTTCCCTTGATACTGTGCACTCATTCGCCTCCTTCCATCGGTTCCTTAGTGTCACGATACCTAAAAACTTCAGTTCCCTTCTCCTGCCATTTTTACCTATTTCTCTGATTTATTTTTTTTTTTCGTAGAATTCATTGTTGCAACCTAATATGTGATTTGAATTATCTGCCAATTCCTGATTTGTTTCGCTAGCATGTAAGTTCCGAAAGGGCAGGAAATTTTGTTGTTGTTATGTTGTGTTTTGTTTCTGTTCACTGATGTATCTGCTAATAACCTAGAATAATGTCTGGCACAGAGCAAGTTACTCAATAATATTTGCTGGATGAATGAGTAAGTGACTGTTAATACGTTATAGGGCAGCCATTATGACATTTGTTTTGAGAGGGGATAGAATACTCTCTGTTTTTAGGTCTTGAAACCTTCGAGACCCAAAAAGAAGTTACTATAATGCCAAGTAGTAGATATTGCTGATGCTAAGGTCATGTATAAACCTTTGTGTAAATTTTGATCTTGCTGAGAAACTATGTTTTCATTCTTCCACCATTGGTGAAGGGCAAAAATGCTTTCAGGTTGGGTCAACAAGAAGCTCTACAACACTGAAAGCAAAGAAACATTTACTCCAAAATAGAAGATTTACTTCACCATAAATGATTGAAAGGTTAAGCTTACTACCTTGGTTGTAGTGACCTGAAAATTTTATCTAATAGTATCATGCTCCTTTATATTAAGCTACCTAAAAGATAAAAATCTAATTGGCAAAAGTGTACTTCCTTTACAAAATACACAGAATTTTACTACATCCAATAAAAGCCCTGACTAATTTCCAAAGAATATGTAACATGTGAATAATGCATGAGATAATGCATAAATAAAACATAAAATAATATAAATAAAAATTTCCAAATAAATCCGCCAGCTTTGATAGTCTTAACCTTCAGAGAATAATTCTAAGGCGCGTGGATGAGAGAGTAACGAACTGTAAATTTCATCTGATACTAAAGGCATCTTGCTAAAACACATGGAGAAGGGAGTTTAAATATAATTTTATTTTGCTGAATGGTACCATGTTTCTGATTGTTCTTGAGAGATGGTGCTCAATATGTACTGAATGTGCCTGTGATTCCAGTAGGATGGGAGAGAACAGTAATCTGCTTTTGTAACTACTCCCATCCCAGCCTGCCCTCACCCAGACAAAAGTAGAAAGCTTGACACGCATCATCAAGCTACTTCACCATGATTACCTGCAGCTTAAGCACTACCCTCCGAAGCAGATGGTCAATTGCCAGTCTAATCGCAGGAATTGTTATCCCTCCTCTCCTCCATTGAATATGCGTTTGATACTCCTCATGCCAGTAAATTGCTACAGGTTCAAATAGTGCCCTGTGTATCATAGAGCAACGGAGTAATTGAGGCTGTCAGACAGCCTCTCTTTCCCCATCCTTTACTTTTTTGTGTAGGAAAATTGTTCTACTTTCATATAATTAAAGTCCAAGAATACCGCACAAGGGAATACCATGACAAGATCCTACAACCCCATCAAAATGAAAATCATAACAATATGTAAGGTAACGAATTATCAATAAATACTATATAGTTCTTAGGGCACAGAATGTCTGTTTTTGCTAGTGGGGATATTCTGGCATCAACTAGAATTTTTTTTTCCAAATAAAAAAGCAAGTTAACTTGGGTTTTCAGTCGAAACGATCATAAAAATGAGCTGCTTGCCTTGTTCTAGTGTACTCCTATTTTCTGTTGAAAACTGTCTCTGGGACTTTTGTACCAACTTGTAGTGGAAAATTCTTTTAGATACAATGACATATGTATCAAATATTGAGGTTTAAATTTTCTATGATTAAATAGATAGGCACAATGGTTTGGAATGAGTAGAGAGGAAGAAAATTAAGTTTCTAGTTCAGCTGTGGCACTTATTGAATTTTTTTGTCTTTTGGGATTTCAAATCTTAGTTCCTTCATCTTCCTGCCTTAGATGCTTGCATTAGGTGGGAAATGTAGATAACATATTTGGCACTTTATAGATGGGGAATGAATTATGGCCATGATTATTGTCTTTATTAAATTAGGCAAGCAGTACCATTGCAAGTAAAATATTTGAGAGAAATGATTTGTGTGGAAAAAGGAAGACGTACAGTAATGTGTTAAGACAACAGCAAAACAGCATTTTGTGTATATAACAGACTTTTTTCTCTATTTTAAAGGTTTTTTTCTAGTTTTTCCATGTTTTCTGAATTTTCTTTAATGACTCTAACGTCACTCATAATGAAGACACTTTCCTCAGTTTTCCGACCAAAAAATTATCAATATGTCCTCCTGTAAAAGGTAATGCAAATTATGGATTAGTTTACATAAAGTATTTTTTAAAATTTTAAATTAAAGTCGACATTAATCTGCCAATGTAACTTTTCCTTAACATTGTAAAAACCTTTTGAATCTGAAGGAAATCTAGTTCTAATTTATCAAATAATATGTTGTAAGAACAATTTCATGGAGAAATGTTCTGAAATATTTTTATAAGCTTTCTGCTTTGAAATGGGAAGTTTCTTCTACCAAGATTGAACAAATTTCTTATCTTAAAAACCAAATTAAGAAAAGAATCTCTCGGCAAACCATTCTTCCAATTCTCCTTTGTGCCCTCAAATCATAGCAACTTAAGCTCTCAAAGGACAACTCCTTTTACACGGAACATCCCTAGTTTCACACAGCTGGACAAACTTCACTAAGAATGTCACCTTTTGTTTGTGGAGCCTGTTTTATTTTTATTTTTTTTCTTCATGTAAGTCAAAAAAGAAATTAGAAATAAAGGATAGAAAGAGGACAGAAAGAAAAGGAAAACAAGGAGAAAACAGAGCAAAGAAAGAAAAAAGAAAGAGTTTTCCTCATTCTAAATGTTCATGATGATCTCAGCTTCTGTGGAAGGCCAAGGCAGAGTCACAGACCAGGATACTATAATGGAAAGATTAAGTGGAAATTTGCCAGGGGGGCCAAGAAAACGGAACACTCTGTTCTACCCCAGCAACAGGCCTTCTCTTTAGGTAAATCTCCACAGCCTCTCCGTGGATATGCAGTAGCTTTTAAAAGATGTCTCCCCCTCCAAGCATCGTTCCCTCTCTGTGGTTTTGAACAAATGAGGAAGGGTTGTTTTCCCAATTTTTCAGCCTTCACATCGTGCTAAGACACCACATCAGCGCTCCTACTCCATTCCTCTGGAGGTGGCAGGTCGCTCGTTAAACTCGCAGAAGGGGGTGTGTTTTCCCTTCACCACTCTATCTATCATACATTTCCTTGGGAGAGAAATCCGAATGTCCCAGGTTACCCTGAATCTTCCCCGAAATGGAAAGCGCTTTGCTAATATCCCCCCAGAACCCTCTGGTTTCATTCACAACGTGACACAAGAGCCCAGAGTTGTACTTTATCTGTCATTAATCCCACCGCAACATGCTGCAGTCATTTGGGTGGTTACTTACCAGCTCTCCCGCTGATGAATACACAAAGAGGAGGAGAAAGGAAAGTTGGCAAAGTCCCTGACAAACGATAGCAGAAAGTGGGACGAGAGTCTCTCGGCTGGCTTTTCTGACTATGGGGGAGCCATTTCTCCTGTGTCAACACACAGCCCACAGGGCAAGGTAACTTTACAATTTTATGATCTACTGTGCTTGGCATCGGTTCTGGCACGGGAGACTGCATTTATTTGGGGGATCAGTTGTGTATTCCCAGATCGCCCCTTTCCTCTGCCTCCCTCTCTGCTAAATGTTCTACAGTACATTATCACCTCATTTTGCTTCAGTTACTTCCTCTGACAGTGGTGCGGGGCAGTCTGGACTCAGACTTGCTTCCTCTCGCTAACTCAATCTGTCTAAATGTCAAAAGGGGATGGGGAGAAGTGAGACTCTAAAAATCCCAGCAATCTGGCATTTCTGAGGAAATATTTGATAGGTGCTGCGTTTCTGAGGCCCTTTTGGCTGGAGCGGGGTAGGGGGAACACTTAAGGGTTGGATATACCGTAGCATTCATGTTTAGCTCTTTCTGAAAAGTGACACAGTTTTCTTACAAGCTTCCAACACAAAATCTAGTGTTGATAGAGACTGCGTTGATAGAAAGATTTGTTTGTTTGGGATATTTATCTCGGGGCGGGGGGGGGGGGCGCTTTTTCAAATTTCATGTAAAAATCTACGATATGGGCTAACAAATTTGGTCATGGCCCCTTCATGGATTCAGTGAACACTCAAAGCTGTGGTATTGGTTTTTTTTCTCTCCTCTTTTTGCCTCTTCCTCCCACTCCGTTCCTTTCCTCTCCCTTCTTTTTCACTCTTCCCTTTTCTGCTCCCTTCCCTTGTTGAAAGATCACCATATCTGGTGACTTCAAGGGGCAAATCCCAGAAAAGTTCTGATTGAAGGTTTTGCTTCTTGCCTTTTGGGATAACTGCTGGCACCGAATGTTTTCGGGCTATTTCAGACCATCCTAATTATAGGCTATCAGGAACAGAATTAGAGATGGCTTAAGGAGGTCAACGGAATTCAGCGATAACATACTGCTCTGTGGTGGAGGATCTGGGATTAGTGAAATATTTTATCTAAAAGTGCTTCTGTTGAGTCACACGTGGGGACACTCCTGTGCTGAGAAGTCGTGATATATGTAGCAGTAATGCTGCCCAGAAACAGGATGTGTCTGTTGCACCACAGATTTCATAACTTTTGGAAGGCAGCACAGTTTTTCATTCCTTTATTTATTTCAGAGCAGAAGATGGTCCATATAGCATAGAAGCAAACACAGGAAGGGGAGAAGCCATGAACACTCACTCAGGGAGAGAGCCAAAAAATTTGTCAGGCATAAATTTAAGTGTTCGATATACAATAAACCGTTAATTTTCAGGATCTCTGAGACATGTCCCCTCGCCCAGCAGCAAAGTGGGGAAACTGAGGCGCCACTGAGGAAAACAACAGTCGGCCTAACATGACAACGTCTGTACAGATAAGATCCAGGAAGTTCTTTATCAACTATTGATTGTTAAAGTTCACATGTTTTTCCATGACATTTAAATTAGGATTTAAATCTTTTTTCTTCCTGTTCTCTAGGACAAGGAGCAGCTTGTCAACCTTTACAACAATTGCCCACTCTTGCCTGCAGTGCATGCAAGACAAAAGGAAAAAAAAAATATTCTGGATTAGAAAAAAAAATACTAATTTTATTCACTAAATCCCATGGAAAAAGGCGTATAGACCAAAAACGATAGTCCAATATATGTTTTTATTTATCATATTGATTTATGACATGTTGGATAATTTAACTTTAAACTCTTTTATATTTAAGAATGTTATAATCGCTGAAGTTGTTTATTTCTAGGCATTGAAGAATATGAAAATATATGAAAATATTAGCCAAAATTCTGTATCAGGTTTAAGAATTCTAGAACTTCAGGCCTAAGATATAAACTATTTGTTTTCTTTATATATTTTGTAACATATTGCTATAATAGTATACATGATCATCTGACTCCTACTTATGCTAAGTATGAACCTGATTTTATTGAGTCTTTTTCAAATATATTTTTCAATTTATGACATTTTCAAGACGCACTTTCATATTCTTTCCAGTTTGGTAGGGTTTTCATCAAGAACCCAGGGTTTATTCTCCTATATTCATTTGATTATTCTCCAGAGGAATTGTCAATCACTGAGTTACCTTCTTGGAAAGAGCAGTGTTGTTGGAGGTGCTCTGACGTCCTGCCTTCTTAGAGTTATTCCTTAACCCCAACAAGAATAGTCTTATCTCTTTCCATTACACTCAAAAGGCTCAGTTCCTTGGGTCTTTTGGATAAGTTCTTCCTCTGCTGACAGGGCAATATGGTGGATGGTCCTCTTTTCTCAGCAATCTGGTGTCCATGCGTATGTGAGCCCATAACTTAGCTTCAAGGTGGTGGGGATGTACAGCCTTCTGAGATTTTTTGCCCATTTCATACCATATACTTTAAGACCAAAACAACCTCTGATAGCAGACACAGTAAGTCCAGCCTGGCTACAACATAAAGTATGGCCCTTCACAGTTTCCTCCACATTCCTTTTACTTTTTATTAATTGTGACCTTTTTGGGTATTCTCGAAGGATATTATTTAATATCACAGGAATAAATATTTGATTAAAAGAAAAAAATGCCTGAAGAAACAAAAACCCCTAGGACTTCAGAGAAAATAATTTCAGGAGGTGAGTGACAGATAGAGACTCCAATCACTTTTGTGTAGAAAGACTACACAAACAGGAAAAAAAAAGTTCATGGAATGTTAAATTTCCCCTGGCAACACAGAGTGACATGTTATAGATCATCTTGACAGCAAATCTGGAGTATAGGCATGGAAACTCATTATATACACATTTAGTCATGCAAACAATCTTACCCATCTAAAGCACATACAGATAGAATTATTCTATGTGTATACACACGTTTTGTGTATACAATGTAAGGATACTAAGGTGATTCTATCTAGGAACAAAACTGATTTTTGTTTAGGCAATGTCTACACACTCTGAAGATGCGTGGCTCTGTGTCAAAACTTATGTGAGATAATATTTTCCCAAAGTCACTAGCACGAACAATAAAGTTCTTTTATCTAACCATCTGTGCACAAAGAAGCTGTCTCCATGTCTATAGCACTCAGCCACAAAATAGATGAGAATTTTCTGCTTCTTGCTGTTTCTTGAGAGTTTGGAAACAAGCCCGTCGGGGGTGGGGGGTGTCTCCCCAACATTTCTGTTTTAAACTTTTATTTTTCAATTTGCATGTTGAAATGGGAGAACCATATGAATAAAAATGTATTTTCCTGGTATAAGTCTGATAGGTATCATTCCAGTGGTATGTATATTTTATTCCCACTAAGAATTAAGTTCTCTAGAAAAGCCACACAGAATTCATCAAATAGCCTCTAGCATGTTTTCCTACAAGTTTCATGGAAGCCAGTATATTTCAGAGAAAAATGAACCTTGACGTATTAGCCAAGAATTGAAATTTCTGGTGTTTCTAGAGTTCAGATTTCTTCTTATGAATCTTATATGAAGGAAGAATTGGAAGCAGAGAAATAAAAAAATAATTTTAATAGTGTATTTTCAGGAGAAACTACTCTGAGGAACTGAGCATGGATAATGATCATGAAAAGCCTAATGGTGGGTGTAGGGGTTCAGATGTCCCTGAAATCTTCGTTAAAATGTTTGTAGTTTATTCAACTCAACTATTGGCCAATATCTGCTAGCTGTCCTGAACTGTGCTGTGTGCTAGAGAGACAAGATCAGACTCTGCTTCCACAAAGTTCATGCTCCGGTGAAAAAAGAAAATTAACAAAACATTGTGATCTGAAGAAAGCATATAAAATCCCGAAAGACTCGCTATGAATGAATTAAATCCATTGAGGTGAGAGGGGGACAGCTTTCTGGAAAGGAAATCAACACAGCTAAATATTCAAGGATTGAACTGGGGGACTAACTCAGCAGTTAAGAAACCGAGTTCAATTCCACATGGGTCTGGTGGTACCTGCCTGCAATCTCAGCACTCACGAGGCAAAGGAACAAGGAGTGCCGTGACTTAGAGGCCAGTCTGGGATCCACAGTGAGCTCAAAAACAACCTGGACCACAGAGTGAAACCCTGTCTCAAAATAAATAAATAAATAAACAAACAAACAAATAAATAAAAGCTTAAGGATCAACATAGAAATGGGAAGGGCTTCAAGCCTGGCCCAGAGGGGAAAATGGGGAACTTCACACGGTATTCACCTAAGAACATGCCAGGGAAAAGTGAGGGTTGATCCTAAGTACCACACAGAGCTCACATCCGTCACACTTGCACACTTGGGTTTTTGTCCTCACAGCTGTAGAGACCTACTGAAAATGTTTAAATAATGGAGTCCTGTGGTCACATTTGTTTTTTTCCTCCCATGATGGAAAACAGGGTGCTGTGAAGATCGGAGATAACAGTGTGTAAAACAGCAGAGTTCTTCATGTGGGGAATATATTTATCTTCATAACCATTGTTCAAAGCAGATTCACTAAAGAGGTGGAGACCCACACGTGATCTTTGTGCCTGGAACATTTATTATCCTATAGGAAAAAAAAGGATTCTACTGAAGAATTACATGCGTCTGGCTGTGGCGGATCATATCTTGCTTCTTTTAGGTGAGGTTGCTGCTCAGCCTCATTGATCATGCATCGTTGACTCTTTTTTGGCAACAGGGACCAGGTCTGTTTCCTTTCAGTCTCATGTGACTTAGGACAAATATGTCATCTCTCAGAATACCTGAGTGAACCCCAAAGGCAAAAAAGATTTTTCAGTACATGTAAACTTTTAATTTAAGCTCTCTTTCCAGTGAAATTCATCATCTTGACTCCTTTGTATCTAATTCTTTTCCTGTGTTAGGAAATAAGGGTGAGAAACATTTTATGTAAAAACGTCTTCAGGCAAGGCACTTCCACTTAGGGCAGTTTGCCTGCCATGTCTTTATCAGAACATACATTTCTTTGTCGCTGCTAGTCTCCATAAATATTGATTGCTAATATGGATTAATATTTCACATTTTTCCTATAAATTTTTCCAAATCTGTATTGGGGATTGCACTGGTGCTTAGAGTGAAGCCCTCTACACTATTATCTGTGAAAGTAAACTAATCCTTTAGTTTATGAGAAATTTTAGTAGCATTTTAAATTTGTAAATTAATCCATGAGGTAGATTAAGTAATTGACTCTTGAAAGTATGTATTTCTTAGAATATCACACCATTAGATATCATGTTAGATAATAAATCCCATGAAGCTTTTGTTAATTGAGTTAGAACACTCCTAAGAGGCATTTTAAAAAGTAATTGGAAAATTTAATTATGTTTAAATGTTGAAAACTGTTCAAATAATCAGGTATCCTCAGAAACTACTTTTCAATTCGTTTTGCAAACTATTCTTATTTGTATCAAAAATAAAAATGTTACGACCCTGTTACGATCCTGTCTGCTTTATGTTCCCATACCCCTTTTTCTAAGTCCTCCTATGTTTTGTTTCTGTTTTGGTTTTTGTTTGTTCCTTATTTCCAGTTGGGCGGTTATCTGATCCCCAACTGATTTCTGGCCACCTGTACTTTTTTAGGACTCGTCTCTTCCCTTTTCCAACCAATTTATAACATCATTGTCCAGCTACTCGAAATAGGAAGAATTTATGAAGCTAATCACATCAGAGTCCAGGCAGGGCATGTGGCCTCTATCATTCCCATTAATTTCCCTGAGTCCTGCAAGGTGACTATTACATTCTGCTTTTGTTCAAAGAAACTGAAGTTGGGAAAATTTTGGCGATTTGCCTATAGTTATAAACCAGACCCACCTGGATCCATAACAGAGGCATTCTTCTTTTCAGCCCTCACTCTCCCAAAAGTATGATCATTTATCTATACCATAACATTTTTCATGATCAAGAAATCCTT
Source organism: Ctenodactylus gundi (assembly GCA_004027205.1). NCBI lineage: Eukaryota > Metazoa > Chordata > Mammalia > Rodentia > Ctenodactylidae > Ctenodactylus > Ctenodactylus gundi. The sequence goes on from PVKB01001155.1 coordinate 418,730, forward strand.
AATTCATCAGGTGATACCTGAACTCCTATTTGATGTTGAAACCATTTCTTAACCTGTTTCTGTTGAACTTCACAAACGATTATTGAGTGTGTCCTCCTTGAGATACTAAAGACAGAAAGCCACATGTGGCTGCACTGCATGTGCAAGTTCATGTGCCATCAGCTCCTGACCGCTCCCGTTAGCTTTGGCCAAATCGATGTTTCTTCTTTTTGACTCATGCCCTACTCTCATGTGCTTAGCTTTCATCTTCCGTAACAATTTTTCTTTCATATTTCCAAGTTATATTCATCACCCAGGGCTGAATTTAAATATCACATTGTCAGTAAGATTGGTGCTGTCCCAGGGAAATAGTGCCTCATTTTCTATCTGTTCTTCGGGTCTCAGGATCTCACCAGCAATTTTGCAGACTGTGCTGAGCACAAGGACTGAATGTACTACCTTTTAAAAAAATCTCCCCCATAGCACCAAGCCTGTAGTAATTGGCGAGTTCATGGCAGTAGAAAGGGAAGCATTAAGGACTTGCTGGAGTCCGACTCACACAGCCTATTCCTCTGGAAAGTCTCCACATCACTGATTAGAACCTGTCTAATACCTGAATCACAGAATACGATCAAACCGATTCTTTCCCAACACAGGAAAATAAAAATTTTTAAAAATCCTTAAGCGTTGTTATAAATCATAAGAGTAAACAGCGTGGGGTATATGTGACTTTTGAAACTGTAATCGTTCCAAGCCTATCTAAGCCAATAAACTTTGTTTTCATCTATAGAACAAATAGACTTGTATACAGCTATTGAAGCTGATATAGGCAAAGCAAGAATTAAAGTTCTGAAGACTTAATTTACTCTATTTAAAAAAAGAAACAACTCTTGGAAACCTCAGTATAATACTGTTTTAAATCAGGCACTTTCTCTGAGAAACCTACTACTTAGATGGCTTCTAAGATAAATAAATAATCTTGCAATAAGATTCAAGTTCAACAAGCAAAGCATGAGTAGCCTCATGATGAAGCCACATCCAAGCCTTGTGGGGACCTCAGGGAGGTAAAGCTAAACACGATAGTTTTCTCTGTCTTCTAGACTTACAGTCTCAATGGCTTCTACTAACATTAGGTATCTTGTGATGATTTTTTTTCCTTGTGATGAATTGACATGGATAGAAAATATTGTGGTGCTTTAGATAATTGCCTGGAGAGAGAAGACTCCATATATTTATTCCCACAATACAGATCTCAAGTACAGTAGAAGATTCCAGAAGGGTTTAGGAATATTAAATTTTTAGTAAATAATTAGTGGCAAAATTATGAGACACACCCTTGATATGGACACAATTATTTGTCTTTCCATCTGTTTAAATACACTAAAGCTCTGGCACTTTTCAAGGGTAAAGGTTTCCTGTAGATGTACTCTCAAATTGGCAAAGGACAGTAGGGCCCAAGTAGGTCAGGGGGTATGGTTTCCAGATTTTCTGATAGTGGCATCAACTGAAATCATAGTTCTAAGCACAGAATCAAATAGCATTCTGATATTCTGCCAGAGTTATCTTTCATAGAATAAGGGAGAGAAGGCTCACATAACTAAGCCTTAGGTTAGAGCTAGACTGTTTTTAACTGCAGGAATTTCTACGTAGTATGTGAGAAAACTGGCAAGATAGAGCTTTTCTCTTTTGGCAGGACGGTCCTGGTGTGCCTCTGAGCACCCTGTGGTAAATGGCCAGTTCTTCCCACGTTCACACTACCACCACTAAAGACACGGGATGTCTGGTACTTGTTTCTCTGCACAGAACATTAAACACAAGATATTTTCCTTTAGTTCTAGGTGATCAAGAGGCATTACTCTAACTGACTCTAAAAGGGGCCAGAAATAACTTTTTCTTTTCTGATTGAGTTCTTTGGTTTGCATTGGGGGAAAAAAATTAACACTTGTGTGTGTGTGTGTGTGTGTGTGTGTGTGTGTGTGTGTGTGTGCGTGTGGCTGTTAAGTAAGTATGATGCTTGAGAAGAAATTTCAGCCATTTCAAAACATGTCTTTTGTTCTCCCGTGACCCTTCAGTACTCTCCTGTTAAGATTCTGGAATAAGGAAGTGAACAGGCTCTGAGGACCCACTGTTTCCTATTTCTATTTCTAGTAATAGCTCTCCAGGCTACTTTGTCACCAAGATACACAAAATTGAATGCGATGGCAGCAAAAGGTACTGTGAGTAGAAAATGAATTCCTTATGTTGAAAAGAGACAAGTGTGTGGATGCCTTAGGAATGAGATTGTAGACAACAGTGTACTTTGCAATAACGTATTACAAAGGGATGGCTAAATTGACAGATGATTAGATGATTGGCATAATTTTTGAAAATAATAAAGCTGAATTTTCCAATTTATTATGCCTTTCATGCATTTTCCTTTTAAAATGATAGCTATAATGCTCAGCAAAAATTTATAGGAGCAATCTATTTTGATGTGCTCTGTCAGTGAAAATTCATAAAGCAATACAAACTCGTATAAAGACAACTTACCTTGTAGTTTTCTTTCAGAAAGTAGAAGTTGTAATCAAGTCTTGATCAATGATTCTAAAAAAAAGCCATGTCTATGGATCTTGATAAAGTAGAAATAAAGATGATATTTAAGACACATATGTGTAGTGAACTGATGAGTTAATAGAAGACTTTGGAGCATTTGAGCAATTAACTTTAATAGTGTACCTTAGGTTTTAGTTTATAACATAAATACACACAGGGTGCTTCATTTCATCTTTCTACCATTATTAATCTTTTCAAAATTTGAGACGCAAACTATATCCTATACTATGGTTAAATTAGAAAGCCAATTTTTTAAAATATAGGAAATAATATGTGTTGCTAAGAATATAGAGAAATTAGAACTGTTGTGCACTACTTAGGTGAATCACTAAATGTACATAAAAATCTTACAGTCTGGAGCCTCTTAAATTGTCTATGAAGTTAAAAATGTAGTTTGTTTATGTAAAAATTTCTGTGTTATATATGTAATATGTGTGTGATGCGTACAAGGCACAATATGTAATAATGAATTCTTTATATCAACTTCTGGTAAAATATATTCAGGATCAGGTTTCCCAGTTTCTCATTTTTTATGAGCTTCATTCAGTTTGTTAGTTTCATTCATCCATCGGTTTCGTTCAGTTCAGTGGCATTGAGTACACTCACACTGTTTGGAATCCATTGTTTTCATCATTCCACAATTTTGTCTCATGTTTAAGAACTGAAACTTTGTACTCATTAAAAAAAAAAGGGGGGGGGGGGTGAAGGCACTTGCCTAGCAAGCAGAAGTCCCTAGGTTTTATTCCCCAGCACCACGTAAAAATCAGCTAACATCTACATATACTTTTCCAGTCTCTGTCAACCATTACCATACTTTCTGTCTCTAGGAATTTGACCACTCTAGAATTTAATAGTAATGGAACTATGTAGTATTTTTATTGTGATTGGCTTACTTTAACTCACAAAATTGATGTCCTTGAGATCCATTCTTATTATAATATATATCAGAATTCTCTTAGATTTTAAGGCTAAATAATCTGTTTTATGTAAATACTACATTTGAGGTATTTGTCCACCCATAGACAAACACTTTGAGTTATTTTTATTCTCTGAGAATAATTTATCATACTGCTATAAACCTGGGTACCTATTTGAGCTGTTTTTTTTTTACCTCAGAAATAGAATTTTAGGATCATATAGTAATTCTATCTTTTGTGTATGTGAAGACTTACAATTCTGTTTTTCACAGCATTTGCTCCACATTACAAGATTCTCTACTGACACAGCACAAGGATTCTGAAATCTTCAAATCCTTTTAAAAATTTATTTTCTATTGATTGTGTATATATATATATATATATATATATATATATATATATATATACCCTAATGGTAATGATATGTCCCCTTGAGGTTTTGATATTTGTTTTCTAAATGATTAGCAATATTGAGTGATTTTCCATGTGCTTTTGTGTATATGTGGCTGTTTGTGTGTATTCTTTGGAGAACTCTCTGTTCTACTCGTTTACCATTTTTGAATCAAGTTTGTTTCAGTTTTGCTGAATTGGAAAAAAAAACAAGTAAGTTTTTAAAATTACAGTATACCTTTAAATGAATTGAATGCATGACACGCTCCCACTATAATGTATTCTGGGGAAATTATGATTCAGACAAACTTGAGATAAAAGGATTTATTATAAAACAGCCACCGCCATGACAACTTTCTTAGTGTCATCAATAATAAAGGCCAAGGGGTGGAGAAAGAAGATGCTTACACTGGTGAAAGTCAAGCAGCAATAGCTGGATTTTGCCAATCACTGTGCTACTTTGGATGAAATTTAGGAAGTAAATGACTCATTTTTCCACGTCTGATGGTTGCATTACAAAAGGCATTGCGTGCAGTGCACTTGACTATTCACCCAAACATAAGAGATTAGCTAGGTGCGTGTTCTCCAAAGTTGTTGAGCAGGGCAGACTTCTCAGTCGTTTGGATGTGCTGTGCAGACACAGCCCCAGATTTTCTTCACAGAATAGGTCACTGTGACCTCGAGTGTTCTGACTCCACCTCTGAAATCCCTCCGGCAGCTGTGGAAGTCCTGCCAAACCTTCTAGAATGAACAGATTAGTCTGCCACTGTTGCGTTGCCACCTCTGCTGCTGCTGCTGCCACTGCTGTTGCTCTTACGGTTTCTTAGCTGTGTCCAACGGACCTGCATCCGGCCTGACCTGTTTCCTAACATGGTTCCCCCAGCACACCAACCTCCCCGAGGTGCAGCGCCCCAGGCAACAGTGCACCCCGTCTTCTGCAGCTTGAATATGTGTCCGAAGCCAGAGAGACCTGTCGCGGCAGGCACGCTAGGAGCTTGGCTGAGGTCCAGGAACTGGTTGTAAGGGTTTTTTTTTTTTTTTTCTTGCTGTTTAAGATTAAACGAGGCTTGGGAAGATGCTGATGAAATGGTTTAGAAAGCTGGATGTGATGTCTCTGTATTTGGTCTAGGTCCCGGCATCATTACTGGGATTGAACTGACTTGCCTTTCAAGTCTGGGCGGATGCACATTTGCAGGGATGCCCTCAGGACTTTCTGCTTTAAGCACTTGCAGGGCAAATCCTGTTTTGAAAACTCCAAGAGGTTGTTTATTTTGCCAACACTATAGAGGTTCTTCCTTGATACACAGACAGATTTTTTTTAACCACATGGAAGTCATGCAAACTTTTTCATACTTCTATCTTATTCTTGAAACCTTCTCCTTCTTTACGCAACACGGAGTTCTTGAGCACTTAGCATATACCCGATACTGGGCTGCAGAATAAGGCAACCTGTGGATAACACCGTGCTCCTTGGAGTCACCCACACTTAGATTATATCCCAGGTTTGCAGTTCACTAATCAAAACCATGGCGATTGTCTCAGTCACATTAGTACTCACGACCTTTTATTATGGTGAAAGTTATATTTCTCTCTAGAACACAGAGAAGGGTTATGTGGTGTAGATGTGCTTAAATTGCCAAGCACGATGCCTGGCAGAGAGTAAATATTTGAAATCGTACTGCTTCTGTTACTCTTGAATCGGGAGCTTGGGTTAAGAGACATTTAGTTTTCAGTAATGCATCAACTCATATGAAGGCAAGCATTTAATCAATTACAAGCACATCTAAGGGCCACAGGAAATCAGGGAAATAGAAGTTGTAAGGGGAGGGGATTCGTTCTGCTGCGGTATGGATGGGGCCTCAGGAGCAATCTTACTTAGAACAGAACTTAAACAAAAAGGAGATCCGTCTTTTACTGTTAGAAAACTTTGTACTCAACATGCATCTCAAAATTCCCCTTAAGCCTAGAATATCTCTTCTCTTTTCCATACAAAAAATTTAAATTTTATCATTCCTCTAATCTATCAAGGCCCTGCTCAAATGTCTAGTATTTTCTGGGTCTTTCCATAATTAGTGAATAAATTTAATCGTACTTTAATATATACTTGTATGTGGGGGACTGAAAATAATTTTTCTCATATAGGAATTTATTTTGGCACACGCATTGCTGTAATCAAATATAACCTGTATGAACATGAGTTCCATCAATCACTTTCTGTGATGACTATGATAAGCATTTCCATTTTTGATCCAATTAAAGCTTGTGGAGCTAAGGGAAAAAAAAAAACATATGGGCTCCTTTCTTTTTTTAAATGGTATACATTTTCATGGTGTAATTACTCAACTGTTTCAGAGACAATAATATGCCAGTTGAGTTTGGATACAATCTGCTGATATAACATAGAAGTCTTAGAACAATAAACAAGACCCACAATACAGGGAACTGATGGCATCAGGATAATTAGATCCATCAGTACACTCTGTAACAACCAAATGAAAGAAAACCACAGCCCAGAAAGCTAAGGGCACATTGCTTATCCCTTTTTCTAAATAGCTTCTACTAGATAATATTCAATGATAATGAAAATCATCAGTAAAATTTACTGCATAAATAACCAAGGCAAATTATACTTATAATAATTCCAGATAAACAGAACCCAGAAGGCAAAACACAAATATACTCCCAATTTTCTGCATTTCCCAAATCACTGCTCAATGCCTCATACTGAGACTCTAAAAATTACTTGCAAGAGAGTCAGGGCTGTCATTCACCTATGAAATGCTAAGTACTTACAGGTTGGGTCCTAGAAAAACGGCACAGCAATTCCCAGTATCTTTTGGACCAAAGCAACGAGGAAGGAGTGAAAAGGAATTGAAGACAGCAAGATGTAGGGGGTAAAGGAGGCAAGACGTTGCTGAATTGCCTCCTTGTCATTTCTGCATTGAAAGTTAATAACAAATGGATTAAAACAAGAAGAATTACACAGAAGTCACAAGCCAGCCGGAAGCTGTGTACATGCGATCCATGGAGGGCTTTGTTTGATCCATTTGATTAAATAATTTGTAATCACTTATGATATTGTACATAAAAATTCAGACTTCTGTTTTTTGTTTCAAAGTTGGACCCAACTGGAACCGTGGACACTCTGTGTACATCCACTTACTGGTGATCCCTTCCTCACATCCACCAAGTCTCTACCCAATAATCATTTTATTTGCCCTTTTCCCCTGACTATGTATTCAAAACCTGTGCGCTACATGATTTAATCCTTCTATTCCATTTCCCATAGAGCTTTAGAGCTAACTCAATTATTAGGCCTCCTGAAGGGTCTACATTTTTGTTGGTTTTGCTCACTATCTTTGTAGTTTTGTTTTTTTTTTCAATGTTTAAAATGTGAATGTACTAGAATTTGTTCAATACATGCCTATTAACTAAATCTAGCAACAATTTTGCATGCAGCAATTGGAGTAGCTAAGTAAAAGCTGCCTGCATTGCATTCTTCCCACAACCTCCAACTAACCTTCTGTCCTCCAATCCCCGTACACCAATTGTCTCTTTTCCAGTAACAGTGGAGTTGAAACCACTAGCTTCATTCTCTCTGCTCAGAAATTCTGCAAGAATAAATGAATACAGAAAATAAATTTTAAATGTAGTGTGCAAGACCCGGTGTTAAAGGTCTTTATCTATTTTGCAGATTTCTTTTCCAAAAGAGGAATCTGAGATACAGTAAGATAAAGTTAGTTGCCAATACGAGGAGGATGACTGAGATTTAAGTCTGGCTTATCTGACCTCAAGGCTGTACTCAAAATGCTATGATTCTCCAAACTTATTAAGACCTACCATGAATATTTTTACCAGTGGCCAAAGATAAGTCAAATTCTCCTTACAAAACCCAAGACTTCATTCAGATTACATTTAATGAAAGATACTTGCTCTAAAAAAGGAATGCTTCAGAAGGATATGCAAGTATCCCTTGTTAAAATCAGAAATAACATTTGAATTGAAGGATTAACAAGGACCTCCAACTTGCTCCCTGGTGGCATGTGCAGTCACTGACCAGCTCTTGTCAGGACACAGTGTGTGGCTCTGAACTTCCTTGGAAAGAGTCTATTTCCCTGACTGCCACCCTGCCCTGAGCGGTGTTCGCCTAGATAGTCACACTGTGCCAGCTATTACTACCTTATTTGCTCTTCATGAGTCTTGTGATTTGGACACATCTCCTTTTATAAATTCCCTTTTGACATTGGCTTGACTGTGGGGAATTTTCGGTTTCCCTGTGGACATCCTCATCAATGTGAAGCCAGTGCTGTAACCCTTCCTGCAGTCCTTGAGTATAAATCCACACAATCCTCCTCTTCATCCCACACCCCTGCCATGGTCCTTAGCAGTCTTTATTTAGACGTACCTTTCAGACCCAACCCCTGGTAACACCATTTTGGTCATCCACAGAAAAGTTTTCTGCCATCACACCTATACTTGAGAATGACTTTGGAGATCACGAACAGAAAACCAAAACTATGTACATTCCCAGCATTACTTTGCTGCATTATTTCCATCATTAAGAAACTTGGTTATACGAAATTCAAATAAGCAGAGGACACAACCATCCTTAAAACTCCTGTTTCTTACCTCTTTATTCCCTTCCACAGGCCTTACATGAAGTAAGAGCTGATTGCTTGCTGCTGCCTGAGTTCTAGACCTTTGAAATTGAATTCCATATTCTAGTCTCTTTTTGTATGAGTAAATTATTCACAGCTCTGTATCTCACTTCAAAACCATGAGGTCTGTATGGAGAAAGAAACAGAAACTGAGACAGAGACCAAGAGCGAGTGAGAAATTGAGAGATTGGTGGTTATTCCCAAATCCCTACATTTATTTGTTCTCTTTTGTTTTCGTTTGCTTCTTTCTTTAGTTGGTTAGTTGATTGGTTCAGATGAGGGTTAAGAATTTTTAAATTCTTATGTTGTACATTCTTTTCTCAAAAGTCTCTTAAATGCCAGGAAGTGAGGTGTGCTTGCAGCTTGAAGCATTACACAGAGCAGTGCGATAAAAACATTTGGAGATTGCCCCCTTGTTGTTAGTGCCGGTCAGGACAGGAAAGGCCTCAGGCCTCGGTCAGAGAAAGACTGGCAAGACAGAACCTGTGTGGCCCAACCATGTAGCTCGGAAAAATGTCCACAGTACGACTCTTTGTGCAACCAAGTGACCCACATGAGCTAGCTCTGGCATAGTGAGGCTGTTGAAAGGGAATCCAGAGACACTTGTTCGTCTTGTGACCACTCAAGTCTCATCATAGCTCATCAATCCAAAATAGCCTAATCTTACCATGATAAATAAAAAGGAAAAGGATGAAATAATTTTCTAAGAGCTCTTAGTCAATAGGATTCACTATTTGGTTGAATGAAATAAAAATACAAAAACACTAACTTAGCAATGTGAAAGACTCTGTCCACCTGGAAATACTAACTCAGCAATGGATCAACAACCGAATAAGAGGGAATAAAAAAATTGGCATTAATATAGAAAATCTTTTAATGTGTTGTACACTACTGATAGTTCAGAATGATCACTATTAATAGTTTATTACGTGGTGAAGGAAGGGATTAATTTTGATGTGCTCTTTTAGTTTCATAAGAAGTAGAAAAAAGAAGATAGCTTTTCCAATAGCAATGGCCACACACAATCTAAATAAGTGTCTTCTAAAAAATTTCCTAAATTCTGGAGTCTCTACGCCCTCACTGTGAAGATGGACACTGAGTTTGGAGTCTGCTTTTTGCCCTCCTCCTAGCTTCCCTGAGCGCTGAGATCATGAGGTGCACTGTGTGTTGGGAAGGAAAAGTAAATACTGGGTTGCTGTAACTGAGGTCATAGCTTCTCCATGTCTAGACACCCGTGCAACTGCTGCCTTGTGAACCTGAAGGGCTTTCCATGGACTCCCAAGTGCCAAAAGTACTTCGTATTGGATTCCTTAAAATATGCAGCACTTCCAGACAAGTTCCAAAATTGAACCTTAGATCTCTGTGATAGGTGTCTGCATTGGGTTGCTTCTTTCTACTCCACCCAGAACAAACGACTCAACACAATGAATCCATGGAGGCTATCATCGCCGGGTGGTACAGTTTCAAATGCATCCGACAAGCATTTTAAGAAAAGTTTTTGTGAACCAGCTACATTCCTATTCCCTTGGCGCTGTGTATTTATTTCCTCATCCTCTTAAATTTTATGAGCCTAAATGAGAAATAAGAAAAGAGGAAGATATCTGCTAAAAATCACGTGAGCAAACAATTGCTTGTTGTAGAAAAAAAGTGAATGGAAATGATTTTGTGCCTCTTCCTTCTCCTTATACGGATCATTTTGCTTCGGTTCTTTTACTGCTTTACTCTGTCACAATATATAAGAAAAGCAAAGCATGACAGGAGACACGCACATACACATGTGTTTTCCAAGATAGTCTGGTGAAATAACTCTTTATGAATAGGCCCAGGCAACTCTGTACACCATACAACTTTCTAATCTATAGAACTTCTTTCTCAAATTCTCCAAATAATCATAAACACGGGCCTATATATAAACCCTTCTGCAAAGAGAAAATAATGTATTACTTGTTATACTGTTGCTCACATAAAATGTATTCTTCGCTCACACTGTCTCCTTTCTTTGCCTCTCTCTCTCGGTTTTCTCTCTCTCTCTCTCTCTCTCTCTCTCTCTCTCTCTCTCTGTGTGTGTGTGTGTGTGTGTGTGTGTGAGTGTGTGTTGTAAGAGAATAATAAGTGTCCTACAAATATTCTCAGGATCTTTATGAACATTTTAGGATACAATATAATCTTTTTCAGCTTCCATTCTGAGAAATCAGTGCTCTATAATTTCTGTGTCTTCAAATGACCCACACTATTACTACTTAGAGGAGCATATCATGCGTTCTTTGAAACATGGTTTCTAACAATGCTCCAATTAATTCAGTTTTCATTAAAGGTATGATACTAGAAGCCTAAAACAAAAGCAAAAAAAAAAGTTCTCTATTATTATTGGTGTTAAATTTTTTAAGTAACACTGATTGTCTAAAGTTAGTTGCTCTGTACAGAAATGACTCACTAATGATGCTATTCTGTTGATGTCTCTTTGAATAAAGAGAAAAAAGCTTCTATCATGATATATATATATATATATATATATATATATATATATATAATTTAATGAACCAAAACTAACATAGAGAAGTAACTGTACTTATCCTAACATTCAGGGGCCACCACCTTATAGTGACAATTTCTTCTTAAATTATACATTTTTGCTTTCTGGAAATGTAAAGAGATGTATTGAGAGCACACGTGCTGTTTCATTCACCTTTTTTTCAAATGTTCTCCTTTGTACTGGAAATCTGTTCGTATGCCCAACTTCTGTTAAATAATCTTGGAGTTCCCAATAGCATTTTGAATTTAGCTTGTTATTTTACCAGTGATCTTCTATTATAGCGAATTTATTCCATATCTCACTCCTTCTCCATAAGTTTCTTGGAAGTATAGATCTCTAGGGACTCATTCACCCAGTCAATAGATGTGAATTAAGTAACCAATAGTTGTTTATTGAATACAAGTTTTCAAGCTATTTCATATTTTGAAAAATATTTTAGCTCTGTAAATTTTGCAAAATAGATTACTATTAAAATAAAGATTTTTTTTTTAAATTACCAGAAAAAAGTCAGTAAAATTGAGGAAAAAAATTCCTTAGCAATCAAATTTTCTCCAGAAAATTAGTAATTTTTTGTTGCTGTTGGTGAGCTAATACTTTGTTTGGCTACATTGGTCAAAAAGTAAAACTCCAAAGAACAAAACTGAACAACAGTAAACTAATAATAACAAACTTCTCACTGAATTTTAAGGAATCCAGTTCACTGAATGCCGAGCTATTGTTACCCTGATTTAGGTTAGGCATGCTCACTTAGAAAAAGCCTTGAATTGTCTCAAAAAGTCAACAGGATTTGAATACACTGGGGGAACAATGAAGAGAAAAATGCAAAAGCGAAACACGCAAAAGATTTTGACACAGTAAAGAGGAGTTTGGGGAAGAACAATATTATCAATAGACACACTAAGTTGTGCTATAAAGTGTGAATTTTAATATCTCTTCTATTATCGCTCTGAAATCGTTAGCAAATCCCACATGACTTACAAGTATATCGCAGGCTTGATTGCAATGGAACCACTCACAAAGTTTCAAGATTGGCATAGGATAAGACCACAGTCCATCTGTGTCTTTACTGGTCAAACTAAGAAATGTGTTCAGTGGTAGGGTGAACACACAGCAAGGCTCTATATCCTGAAGAATAGGAAAAATACGAAGGGAATAGGATTATTAAGTTTAATTTTAGGAAGTTTAAAAATTTTATACCTTAGGAAAAAAACACACAGTAAAAAATACACCACAAACAAATATTTATAGGACAGGGTTAATTGATGTGTAAGTGCTCATAAAAAATTCATAAGAAAACATCAAGACATTAATGTGGTAGGAAAAGATGAACAGTTGATAATTAGTAAACAGACATATGGGGAAATGCTCAAATTCGCTGCTTATTAAAAAACAGAAAATGTTGCTTTGAAACTTATTAAAATAGTAGAATTAAATTAATGAATTCTATAACCCCATATAAAGGTCAATTCTTTAAAAGTTTTGTCAATTCATTTTTACTGTGGAAGCTTAAATTAACTAAACCTTTCAGTTAAAGAAAATACTTTATGTTTCAAAAGCTAAACATGTACATACTCTTTAACCTAATATTCTAGGAATTTATCCTTAGGAAATCATCCAAAAAGCAGAAAATGTCATATGGATGGAGTTGTTCATCAATAGAACAAATTAAAACTGTTGATTTCTCAAAGCAACAAAGTTTCAGATTTTTTTTCTATTTTTTGTCTACTTATTCTAATGTGGTCTGATTTTTCAAAAAAATTGACACGTCTTGAAGCTAAAGGTTTTTTTAATGATATCTTTTGTTTTTCTCTGTCAAAAATAATTAAGATCATTTTATTTTATTATACATAGATTTTCTTGAAAATGGAGTAACAACATGCAACACACACGGCTACTTTTGCTTCTAATTTGTCATAATTTTGGAAAAAATATTAAGTACAATTTCTTAAGCTAAACTTATGTGTAGAGTAGTTCTGCCTTCAAACTAAAACACAACTAAATGTCAGCTACAGATTGGGACTTACTCTAGGTCTCTAATTATAAAAATGTTTGGAAGTAATTATTTTTAATTACCTTTTTTATTAACAAAATAATCATATATTTACAATAGTAAAATTTAAAGAATTAAAAATGCACGAAGACGAAAGCACGATTCTGTCTCTCACCATCCAAAGATACTCCTTTAGAAATATTTCAGCATCTATTTATTCTGACCATGAAAGAAAGTTGGATTATAATATGAATACTATTTTGTAAACGTCTTTGGAATTCATATAGCAAGACATACTTTTGTGTTTTATTAAATATTCTACCTCATTATAATTTTTAATTCTGTGTTGCATTTGAATTTGTCTTACTGAATTCAATACCTAGTATTGAATCGCATTTTAAGGCCAAAAAAAGGAAAAGTGATGCAAATGCCTTATAAAAAAAGAGAAATAATACTCCCAAAAATGTCTTGATAAGTCATATTTTCCATAGGATTATTTTTTATTGTGCTCTACAGAGAAAATGTCAAATGCTTTTATTTTATTGTGATTTTTACTGCAGCTCAAAAGTCAATAATTCTAACAGCAGACATGGGCTTATATATGAAGAACAGCAAAGGCACTCAACGAGGAAGCATTAAGCTAAGGGAATTAAATTTGCATCTAATTCACTAAGCACACATGTTTACACGACCTTTGGAAAAAGAAATTAAACCTGTGTTTCAATTGCCTAGCCAATCCACATTTTAAAAAAGAAAGAGAGAGAAAGGGAATCAAGAATCTGAAATGCTCTTTGCATATGATCCAGGGTAACTGAAAACCTCTTTAATTCAAACATATTTCTTTATCAAAATTAGAGTATCATTACCCTGGTATGTTGACCCTAATAAGAAATAGAGTGTAAGGCTTAGTCCTAGCAGAATTATTTCATGACTTGTAGACTGCTTTACTGACCACAAATTAATCCTGTTTTCCTCCTAAATTATAGTACAATTAAAAAATTTATTTCAGAGCTTTCAGAATTTCTTTTGCCAGAATTCTCCATCAATTCCAGATATGGAATTAATTATGTCTACTATAAAGTTGATGTAAAGTCATAAAGCCCTGTTTAGGGGAGAGCTTTGTCTTGAAATGTTCATATACCATAAGCAAGCGATTCAAGTTTTCCAGAATTTTATTTTCATTCCTTGTAGATGGAAATGTTGCATTGGATCATATTCAGGGCTTCAAGATCTGACCTAATTTTAATATGCATGGAATCTAGCTCTCATTACTCATCCCTTTGGAGAAGATATCAAAGTGGTACCCCTCTACTGCAAGGGGCCTGGTGTTTGTGACAGCCTCAGCACAGTCTGAAATAATTAATTACAAATTCATCTTGTTCTGAGGCCTGTATACTAGACTTCAGAAATATAGGACTAAATATTTGTTGCATGAAGGCTATGAATGTATGAGTCAACTGCTGTAAATATGTATTTAGAACAGAAAGAAGATTGAATTATTGTGCCAATACAGTATCTATTGCCAGAGCAGTAGGAAGTTCAGCTCCATCGCGTTGGCATAGAGTTCTGTTTTTCTTACTGCATGTTTAACTTTAGCTAGTGTGTAGAAAAGATTGTAACTTGAAAGGAAATCTAGCAAAAAAGAGGAAGCTTGGGAAGCCAGACACATGAAAGAACAAAACATTTCAGTCATTAAAATCTCTACTCGGATTTGTCTTTTCAGAAAGCTAACCTGAATTTCCTTAGACATGCAAGGAAGAATCCATTTCTCCTGGGAATAGGAACAAGGACTGGTAGCTAAGATCAGTGGGAAGGCAGGAATCACCAAATTTCAAATAATTCAAAAAGGGAAATGAAAATAACTTTTAAAACCCTAGGGATTGCAGGAAAAAGAAGTGATTAAAAGAATTACATTACTTAAAGTGAAAAACAAAGTGAACTGGGGGGTAGGGCGGGGAGGGATAGAGGGGTGAGTAGGGGGAGGGACAAAAGGAGAGTGGGAAAGTCCTTGTCACCTTGACAAGATAAGTATGTGCACAAAATGCTCAACTTCATTGTAAACCTTAAATTTTGCACATATAGGTATCAATAAAATGGGGCAAAAAAGAATTACATGACTGACATAAGCCTGAGTACAGTATGACTTAACTGGCAATAAAGTAAGAATTTAACAATATTTTTAACACAAGATTCTATTCAATTCAACTCAGTGTATTTGAGTAATGAGGGTAGCCAAGGCTCAACCAAGGAAGGGTGCACTTTACGAAAAGAAAACCAAGTACAAACATTTTTTTTTTAATAATTGATATGATTACAGAAAACTTATGATGAGAAAGAATTGACTCTTTTTGGTCCAAAGAAAATATAAGGGATTGGGAAGGTAGCCTGGTGGAAAAAGCATACTCAAGGCCCTGGGTTTGATTCCTCAGCAACAAATAAAAAATAGGCAGGGGTGGTGTCTCCTTCCTGTAATCCCAGCCCTTGGGAGGCTGAGGTAGGAAGATTGCTGTGAGTTCAAGGCCACCTTGGGCTACAACGTGAGTCCAGCCTTGACTACCCAGTGAAATATTAAAAAAATAATAAGTGAGTATGTATGATTTCTAAGGAAATCAAGCAGATTTTTTTTACCTAAATATTCTTTGAAAGTCAGCAAAGGAAACGAAGTCAACTAAATTTTCAATAAATACTTCAACAACTATTTATTAACTACCATAGAGAAATTGATAGAGATACAACTCCAATTCTTGTCAAAACATACACACACACACACACACACACACACACACACACACACACAAACTCTACCCTCATTGAGCTCACATTCTGGAAATATTTCAGCAACTATTTATTAACTGCCAAATATATACAGATACTACTTCAATATCTTTCAATACAGAAAAGATGAACTAACTCTGCCCCCACGGAGCTCACATTCTAAGAAGAGGGAGAGAGGTGATGCTACTCATTGTATGTTGGTTAATGCTCAGAAAGCAAATAAAAGAAAAGCAAGACAGAAAAAAACGTATCAAGGGTAAGAACTATTAAAAAAAGAATTGAGGAAAATAATTTCTGATAAACATATCGAGCAGAGATTTGAATAAAATGAGATTAAAAAAAAAACTCTGTGGGAAAGGCATTCCAAGAAAGGACATGAAGCCAGTACCAAGATGTAGGGTCAGGAGTATTTTTACCTTTCAAAGATGAGCAAGGAGATCAGTGTGGAGGATGCTGAATGTCCTAGGGAGATAAAAGCAGGAGAGAAGTTTAGAAAGGTAGCAGAGGGCAGATCACACTGAGCATGTAGGTCAAGAGAAGAATCACGGATTTTGGTCTGAGAGACATGAAAAGCTCTTGAAGAGCTTTAAACAGAAAAAAAAATCATACTTCTATCTTGTATTTCAGAAGGATCTTTCTTACTGCAACAGAGAGATAAAACTTCAGAAGATCAGGGGCTGGATCAAGGGTCAAAGTAAGAAAATCAGTTAGATCACTGGTTTGTTCACCAGGGAGATGTTGGTGGCTTAGAATTACAGTGATGAGAATGGAATTGAGGGAAGCGGTTGGACTCTGCGTAACATTTGCAAGGGAGAGCCAGAGGATTTGAAGGTGAGTATTGATGATACGGGGAGGGGGAGGGAAAATCAATACACCATCTGTGATATCTACAACTGTAAGATGTAAGGATTACAAAGAAAAAGACCTTCACCTGTTTTGTTCATTGAAGTGTTCTGGTACATAGAACAGTGTCTGAAACACAGAAATTCCGGGCTTAATATTTGTCAGATAACTTTTGGTATATGACACCTGGAAAAATTCATTTGCCATTTTCTAAGATACAGCTCACCGAGGAGAGCAGGTTTGCGGTGAGCGTCAGGGGTTCATTTATACCCACCTCAATAGAGACATCAGTTAGACACTTAAATAAAGAAGAAAAGGTATATGGGTAGGTAGATACACAAGTCAAGAGTTCTCAGGATGGTCAAGGGTTTGAGAATGAATTTTAACAGCATGGCATTTCAATCTATACAATTAGTTAAGAAAACCTAACAGGGAAGCTGGTGAGGAAAACAGACCTAAGATTTAAGTGCTGACATGCGGCAACATTTGAATTTCAAAGAGATAAAACAGACTAGAAAGGGAAAGAGTGCTGAGTCCCAAGGCCCATGAAGACAATAAAAATAATAAATACTTGAAAACAAACAAAAACAGAGAGAGCAGGAGTTTTGTCAGTAGCGACCCTGGGAAGTACCATCTGGGTTGAGGTAAATGTTGGGGTAGATTCAAGAAAGCATGAAAGAAAAACAAGTGAAGAGATGACCAATTGAAATAACATTTACAAGTAATTTTACTTCTAGAAAAAGTAGAAAAACCCAGTGTTGGAAGAAAAAACAAAAATAATATGTCTGCACATATACTGCTGACCCAGCAGAGAAAGAAACAGCAAAAAAGTATCCAAGATCCGACAACTACAGGAACAAAATGTTTGAAAAGTCAGAGACAGATGAGTTCCAATGCAACATCAGAGGTGGGAATTAGCCTTAGGAATATCAGAGGCAAAATGTATGAATATAGATGTGTGTATATTTGGATTTGTTTTCCTTGAGAAAGTATGTGGGTGTTAGGAATAACACTTTATGAAATAAAAATTCTCAGTTCACTCGTCAGTGATAAATACAAAGTAAAAAGAAGATAGGAATTTAGGAGAAAGAAAGGAGACAAAATAAGTGATTGGATTGAGAAATGCATGCTGGGATTTCGGCAACCACCTGAATAATGTGGTATATTTCAGAGATGGGGGCTGAGCTCAGTGGTTAAAACATTTGCCTAGCAAGCCTAAGGCCCTGTAAGGCCCTGGGTTCGATTCACCAGTATCATGTAACAGAGCACAGTGGTGCACTCAGGGGCCTGAGGCTGGAGGATTGCTGTGAGCCGAGCCCAGTAGAGGCTCTACAGTGAGTTCAAGACCAGCCTGTACAAAAGAATGAGGCCTGGTCTCAAAAACAAAACAAAAAAAAATCTACAATCTGTGGCTATAAAGTTAAAGTAAGTATGGTCACCTCAATACGCGGTTCTCCGACCTTGTACTTCAGCTTGGGTAGAGAGCCAAGTGGAATTGCGAGGGATAATCAAGGTTGTGGGCTTTGCCCATACGTTTCAGCATACTGAGTGACAAGCAATAACCTGAGGCTATGACGAGGCAGCAATTATTATTATTATTATTATTATTATTATTATTATTATTTTCTGTATGGAACTGGGGCTTTCATACTGACCTACATCCTTAGCCCATTTTTTTTCTTTGATTTTGAGACAAGACCTTGCTAAATTGCTGGTTTGGCCATGCTGGGCTCAAACTTGTTTCTCCTGCTTCAGCCTCCCAGTGTGCTGGGATCACAGGCTTGCAGGACCGGGCTTAGAATATTTTAAAACTGTAGGAAAAGAAAAAAAAAATAAAGATTTAATGGGAGGACATTGTTGTGGTTCACTCCTTAGAAGAAAACCTGAATAAGGAAGTCTCAAGGATCTGAAGACCTCTTTCTAAGACACCGTAAATACACATCAAACATCTCAGCTGTCACCATTTTCCTTTTCTGATTATATTTACTAAAAAAGAACACATGCACAGAATTTTAATGACCAGATCGGTTGAAGAGACCATGCTTTAGATAAACAGTGATGCATTACTTGGTTAAAGAGCCGCTAATATTTTTTTGGAGTGAAAAACAATTGTCTTGGCCACGTATAAAGTATTATATTGTTATTGTACATAAGTAACAGTGTATATTTTAATTCTTAATATTTTTATTATGGCATTTTTCTACAAAGAGGGAAAGAAAAAGCCACAGGTTGGGCATGCCCACTTTAGGTCAGCAACAATTTACTCTTTGATCTCCTTGGACAATGTGTTTCAGCACCCCAAGTTTAAGAATAAGTGCTTGGCCAACATATATAGGCATTACAGAGAATATCACCCAGTGTGAGGCCACACTAGGGAAAGGAAAATACTCTATCAGGGCAAAGTAATTCATGTGAAGTGTCAGAAAAATTTCAGCAGTCACTGAAAGCTCTCAGAAACTTAAATTTCTAGGATAAAATAGGAAGGAAAACACTAACTAGTCTGGCAACCATAACCTTACTAAAAACGTCCATTATTATTAGTGTTAGAATAATTAAAATGTCTTTCCTTATGATATTTCTAGATTGTTGTCTATTCTTCAACAGTACTTATTAGAAATATTTAGAATTAGAGCAATAGAAACTACAATTTTAGCTAAAAAGAAAAACAAATGTTTGTTGAGTTCCCATTATGTACCTGGTACTATATTGCACATAGAGAGTGATGCTCTGTAGCTAACACTGCACTGTACGGTAAACTTGAAGGGGGAGCTCCATGGGTAACAGGCAGTGGTGGGTGACATTAACACACATGAGCATGCACACAAGTATATAGATATATGTGTATAAGCATACATAATTATCATAAACATGAAGACTATGTTTATAGGGAAAAATTCTAAAAATTGTTATCTTTCCTCCTCTTTAAGATCTATCTCATCACTTCTACTGTGCCAAACCATTTGTTATGTATGTAATTTAAAAATTTACACATTCAAATCTCTCACTCTCTTCCTGTGTTGCCTTTGATTTTTCTAAACTCTCTCATCCCAAGATCATCAAACTGGTTTTTACAGGTTTCAACGTTGTTTCGCCACATTATTGCTTAGATATGTACTGCATTTTTCTGTGTACTATGTGATAAGGTAAGTTCCCCGTCAAGTCCACGTTGGACAGCTGCTCCTTTATTTGGTTAAGGTCATATCTAACCACCCTTTTCTAACAAAAGCTTTAACTTCTTCAGGGAGAACCTGTCAGTTATTTCTTCCTGCATTCCTAATGGAACTGTCAATGGTCTAATTCAATCAACTGCAGGCAAACGCATGGTCTAATTACCCAGACAAGGTCAGTTTAAGTGGGTGTTATTAGGAACAACTAGAGTTGACTCTCCTCTGTCATCATCTAGAGGTAATCTGAGAAGTATATTGCTTTTGTTTTAATGAAGTAAGTAGCATAGAAGAACTGAAGATGGATAAAAGGGAGACAAAGAAACTAATTTTTTGTCTTATTACCTTAAAATTCTTGGTCAGATCCCTGTTTATAGGTATTTTAATCTTTTAAGGAATGTCTACCATGCAAGGTTTATTAGCCCTAAACTTACCTAATTTATATCATCTTCTTTGATGTTGAAACACCAAGTTGAGAATAATTTCCAGGACTTGAAGGGATACCCAATAGCCAGATGTTTACAATTTCCAGTTCTAGAACCCCAGAGAGACACAGGAAGACTCTAAACTTATTTGAGGTTCCAGGAAATGCAGAATATTGCAGACCACCCCATGATGAGATCACCTCCCCTGAAGAAGAGCATTTCCCTCACTAAAAAGCTAAGGCTGCCCTCTCCCAAGCAAGGATTATTAATTCATGTGGACTAAATTGTCCCTCAAGCCATAAGAATTTAACCAGAGCTACAAAAACAGAACAGAGACATGACAAAGACCCTGAACAATCTAAGTTAATCCACAAAAGCTGGGTGCAAGCTTTTGTGAAGAGACCCATCTAAACTTCTGTGTGAGCATGCACACCCTCTAGTTGCTCAAACTGGAGTTCTTTTTCTATTCTCCCTGCCTTTGGGACTCCAATAAGACTTCTCATGCCTCTCAGTGATGTGCTCTGAACTTCTTTTTTCTCAATGGAGAGTCATAAACGCATTCAGTGGCTCAAGTTGAGGTCACCATCTTCCCTTTAGAAAAATCTCCTTGTGGTATCAACCTCCCCCCCCCCCGCCCCCGCCCTCCCCCCCACTTCTCTGATTGCTGTGATTCATGGTTCATCTGTTTAGAATATCATCCATTTTGTGAACTACTTGGAAAACCTTTCAGTTAACCAGTGTTTGTTTCTGTTATCTGACTCAATGAGCCCAAACATAGTCACTCACTCTCCAGTTCTCACGTGTATCATGCTGTGTGTTTTTCACTCTGTCTCTCAGATCCAAACCATCCATTCCTGAACCAATATTACAAAATTTGTATATTATAATACTAATGAGCTTTCAGACCTGAAAAGCAACTTTCTCTCTTTTTCCTTATTTTATCTTTTTCCTAAATTATTTTTGCTCTTTTTGTACATTGTTCTAGATGAATTTAAAGGTCCTAGTTTCAAAAGTTGATCCTTTTGGGAATCTGGTTGAGATTTCAGATAATTTTAAGATTAATTTTGGAACAATTTACATATTTCTACAATTGAGCCTTACCATTTATATAATGTATATAATTAAGCTGTATCATTTAGAGTTACTTATTTATCACCAGGAGAGAATACCCAACATCCACAACTTAAGGAAGATAAAGTTTATTTTAGCTCACAGTTTCAGATGATCTCAGTTGATTTATAGGCGGCTGGCAGTGACAGAAACACATGGAGGGGCTGGAGCTGAAGAAAGAGCTCCTCTCTGCATGGCAGAACAAAGCCAAGTAAGGGAGGAAGGGCCGAGCTACCCTTCCTGGTCAAGCCCCAGTCATCTGCCCCTTGCTGCCAGGCCCCACCTCCCATCACCATACAGTATCTACAGGTAAATGAGGCTTTTGGGAGTACTCCAGACCCAAACCACCATATATCTATCTGTTTTACAATATAGTCAGACCTTTTTCCATGCTCTTTATTAACGTCTTTTTCCTTTTTTTCTTTTTCAGTTTAGTCCCTGGGATTCTATCATTTTTGTTTCTGTGGCTCATGAGATATTCTCCACAAACAACTTTGGTATACAATGAGTTTTAAGAAGTGGAGAGAATTTGTTTGAATCTTGGGAGACTCATGAAATAAAAACATTTAAATGTGAAAACGCATGGTAATATTAGTTTGGACTTTTGGTCTTAACAAGTCATAGGCAATGAAAACAGAATACACACTGTGGAATATACTAAAATCTGGCAACTATCTTTAGTAGGTCCTTCTACACGGGTAGAGTTCCAAACTTCTCTCTACATGTACGCCTGTATATTAAATGCTGAAGTCAGTAATGGAAATTTTGTCAAGACAAATTATGCGATAGTTCCTGAATATATTGCAATCCCGTTGCTATAGTTTTGCTGATCAACTACTCAGAGTATGACTGAAGATGTTATCTTTGAGTAATGAAGTGTTATATGACTTGCATGTTTTTAGAAATAGTTTTCCTCCCACCCAGTTAGATCATTTGGAGTAGTCTAACTAATGACTGCCAAAATGGGGCCATGTGAGTCTATAGTCACAGAAGCTCACATCAGAGGCTGCCATCTATGTGCGTTTCCAAATAATTTTTCTCTCAAAGGTCACCTTTTACCTTTTGTAAGAGACGGAAGCTGCATGGCTTTCAATATTAATCTCATGGTCTCTCTTGCTCAGATTTTACTGAAAGGCTTTTCACCTGATTCTGAGATTTTGCCAAAATATTTTGCCAAAATACCCAGGGCATTTCTCAAATCATTCTTCACCTTTGAGAGTATGGACAGCACTCTTTGCCCCACTGATTAATGTATTAATTACTGTACTGTCCAGCAGAACCTTTAATGTTGAAAGGTGTAGAAGGACTATTTATAGAAGAAGTAAATGTATATTTTAAAATATAGCTTTTTAGTGAATTTTACTCTTTTCCATTGCTCAGCAAATTTGCATTGATGATTTGCTCCAGGTCTGATAACACATTAGGTGTTAAGGATAAAGCAATAGACAAGACAACAATCCTCTCTCAGAAGTTTCTTTCTACTGAGAACAAACAATTATGCAAAAAGATCACTGACTCCCTCTCCCATGCCAGGACAATACCTAATACCTACAGGTTAAAAGGGCAAGAGGTTTATTTGGGCTCATATTATAGAAGTCTCTTTTGTCCATGATCAGATATAAATGGAGGAAGGACTTTGGGTATAAGAAAGCAGCTTACAGTATGGTGGGAAGGAAGTAGAGAGGTTGGGGAGGAGTCAAGAGCCAGAATATATCTTTCTAGGACACGCCCCCGATTATCCACCACTTCTAACCAGGCCCCACCTCTAACAGCACAGGAAATGATTAGTAGATGATGAATCCTCTAACGGGTACAAAGCCCCATAATCTAAAGATTTTCTAAATCCATGAGGCTTTTGAGAGACGTTTCAGATTCAAGCTATAACATCCTTTGCTGGAGAGGAGAGAGAGAAAATTGTGGGTGCGCAAAGCCAAGTTCGGTGCCCAGGCAAAATTTAAAGAGAAGAGATGAAAGAGGATGAGAAATGAGCACGAAAGATGGAAAAGGGCTGACAAGGAGACTAGAGAAAAGGGCTGAGAAGGGAATGTCGACAATATTACCGCTGCAAGACAGCAAAGACAAAAAGGACTGGTCTCTGACTACCAAAATACATATTACCGGTGACCGTGATAAGATCAGTCAAGTGGAAAAACACACACACACACACACACACACACACACACACACACACACACACACACACACACTCATACTCATGCTAAAGAGAAAATGTCGAAGAAAGAGAACCAATACAGACAACTGTTTGAAGGAGTCATCTTTTACAGAAAAAGTATGTAATGGCCGAAAGAGACCTTAGGTTATGGAAGGTTTTGCTTTATTTTGTTTAAAAATGAATGATGATTAGGCATATTTGCATGCTAATTAGCATGAACCAGGTCAGAGATGCCTGAGAAAAAAACAAGAATGGCAGGAACTAATTCCTTGGGAACATGAGATGAAAAATGAAGGTGTTTGAGAGAATTTTGTTTTAATATGAAGAAAGTAGAGTATATGAGTTCAAATGCAACTAAAAAAGATGAAGTCAGTAGGGAACTTAGGGTAGGCCTTGGCTAATGTCATCTATTTTCTACTGTGAAATTTGAGGTGAGGTCATTACCTGAGAGTGAATCAAGAATGGGGAATTAGAAACATTACCCGAAAAGGGGAAGGTTAAACTCTTCACCCAGATTGAAACTATGCAGCCAAATAAAGAAATTAAAGGCAGTTAAGATCATTGGATAATGCTGGAATGTGTGAAGTTAGCCCACTCAACATAGAGCCATGATATTTTCCCCAAATATTTAGCCTTTCTGGTAAAGGGATGAGAACATGGGTATTATGAATTAACATGTAGTCAGATTTTTTTCCAGACAAAATGAGAGGAGAGTGTTAAAAGAAATTAAGATAATTTGGAATGAAATATTACAAGCTGAGTCACAGTATTTAGACTGGTTATAAAAGAGACTCATGACTTGAGAATATGCACTGAAGAAGTGATTCCATCGAGTAGACACATTAATCAGGTCAGAGGCTTGTTGGAGGACAAGGGCTACAAGATAGGAAGAGCAGTAGTGAAAGCTGGAGAGTAGATGACCGTCTCTAGAGGTTTTTGAGTTTGCTACAATTATTGGTGCTGTGAAGAATAAGGCAGGGAAACTTGAGCAGGTGGCTGAGGTCACTAAAGCTAAAAAGTCACCAATTGAAGAGGTCAGAGGATGAGTGGGTTACAGTGTGAACACTCAAGTCACTAAGGTAATAGTAGCAGTGCAGCTGAGGGAATCCATAAGCTAGATGTTGATTAAAAAATCAGTGCGAATTACATAGCAGGAAGGAAAGCGGCACCCATTCCACAGAAGTTCTAGGAAGACAGGGGAATCTGGAGACCTGCAAGATGGTTGATGAAATGCACTCATGAATATGAGGCCTCAAAGGTCATAGGACAGGGGAGACAGGGTAAGATGGGAAAACACCATGTTTTGTATGCAAAAGGATGAAAGAAATGTTTTCAAACTAAATAGAAGATTAAAGTGGTTTGTTGATGAGGGGCCATGAGTTATAGATGCCAGAGAAAAAGCCAGGCTGAGAACTATGAAACTATAAGGGCTTTTTTTTTTCATTTTTCTCTAAGAATTAAATTAGAGATCTTTCGGGTTATATTGAGTGAATAAACTACAAGTAGCACTTTATAACCTATTTAAATGTATTTTATTGTAAAGAAGTTCATAGTATCTCTAAGAATTCAAATAGCATAGTAGGTTGTTCAGTTGAAATATATATCCTCTGTTCATTCCAAATTACCCTAAATATACTTTCTTTAAATAGCAATTATTTGCAATTTCTTTTTCCAGAAATATTAAATTGAAAAAGACAAATACGATATTGTGTACATTTTCTTATTGTTACTTCTTATTTTTAATAAGGGCCTGGGGAACTTCCTCTAACAATATTTATACATCTCCATACCTCGTTTTAGTATTCCATTAGGAAGTATACTATATAAAAAGTAAATTTAATCTTATATTAATAAAAATCTTTCCCAAAGACTTGGAAGCATCAAAACTCTTCCTGATTGTAAGTGCCTTAATCAATTGGCTTAGCAAAGACTAAAGAGCTGCCTCAGAGCTAATAAATGAATCACCAGACTAGAAGTATGGCCTTCCAGCAAGCATCTAGCCTTTGGAATGCTTTGCCAAGCTTCCTTGCCATCGCTAAGCAGAATGGACAAGCAGAATGTCAAAGTCTTGACCGGGGCAGTGACGCTGCCATTCTGAAGGATGTTAATGAAACTTTTTTTTCTGAATTAACTGATATTCAGAATGATGACTCATATGTAAGCTGTGATCCTTCATTGGTTCCTTAGTGCCCCAGGAATCATACATTATTATCCTTTTCCTGAAAATAATTTCTATTTGTCTTATTTAGCTAAATATATTACTTCTTTAAATATTCATTGCAACAAAAAGCAATAACTGAAATAAAAACAAGCATTTCACAGTGAAAGACTCAGCGTCTGGCACATTAAAGACCATTCTACATATTAGATGTTGTAAAGGCAATTCTCAACTTATGAAATAGACACATTACTGAAAAAATGGATTTTAAATCCTCTTCCCATTGAATTTTTTGCAAGATGGAAAATTTGGTGCCCCACAAAATTCATGCATTTCACAATTTAAAAAAACTTAATGCAAACACATAATTTTTAAAGTTAGAATAAACTATTTTGCTAAGGCTTGCAGCAGATAATTATTTACCAGTCCTAGCACATCTCCTTTTTCTTACTTTATTTTTATTTTTATTTATATTAAAATTTATTTAAATATGTATTTATTTATTTATATTTTATTTATATTTATTTTCTTTATTTTTGTCTTTTATCATTTTGTAGGAATAATTCCTTAGCTATGAATTTTCAAACTCCATATTTAACATCTATGGCTCAGCTTTTTTGCTTCCTATAGCAATATTTTTTCTTCGTACAGCTATCCCCCCTCCCCCTGCACTGCATTTAGTTTCTTTCTTTCTTTCTTTCTCTCTCTCTTTCTTTCTTTCTTTCTTTCTTTCTTTCTTTCTTTCTTTCTCTTTCTTTTTTTTAAAGATTCCTCCATATCTTGAATCTAAAGCTGTAGGAAAAACTCCCATACTGCTACAGTGGTAGTGTACCTGGCCTTGTTGTCAGTCCATGTTCAGAGATTACATTGCCAGTGGTGAGAGGGTTATCTCAGGCTGAAAAATGTGTGAGATTCCCTAGATAGAGACCTTTATTTTTCTTTTGGCTTGTAGCTACGAAGGTATTGGGTAGAAACTAGTGAGACCATTTTTCTATCTGGTAAAGGGCTTCCATGAGTAACACAGACTTCAGAAATCATACAAAACAACCAGATTAGGATGAAAGCCTTCCACCGTGTGAAATAGCCCTCCTTAAAGATTGCATCAGTACTCTTTCCTTCTGTTAAGCAATAAAGTCCTTTTTTGATCATCACTATGGTCATTCTTATTTTGCTAAACCATTTGAGTATGGCCTTCACATGTCTCTTTAAAGGGAAGCGTTCACAATGGGAGGAGGCGTATGTGGGAGCATTTAGTCTGCCTTTGCACCCCTACTACATGTGGAGAGGCACACTTAAGGAAACCAGGCTTGCCAGGTCTCACCACGCATGTGAAATGTTCAATTGGAGCCATAGGAATTTGATGAAAAGTTAAGTATAAACAGTGACGTAATTGAGATAGAAGAGAGTGGAGGGAGATTAGTGCGTCTACAGGGAGACCAAGTAGGAGGCTCTAAATAACCCATGTGACAGATAACCAAGGCTTGAACCAAATAGGGGCAGTGGACATGTGGAAACGGAAATGGGCTTGAAGTACTTTATGGAAGGATTTATAGAGCATTCATCACAGGCATCTCCAGCTTAAGCATCATGCCAGCTATTTGACTCAGCAGTGCACTTGTTAATGTTAATTCAATGCGCTCCTTGGTGTTCTGAAGGTTTTAGTCATTCAGTTTTTACAGGACTTATCACTTAGCATTATGGTTCCTTTGACTGCCTTCCCATTGTTGTTCCCTTGCCCTTTCTCACCCTACCCTTCTCTGAAGGAATGCCAGAGAGAAAATAAAAACCACTACCTTTACAGCTGTTCTCCTCATAGTCAGATAATTCATGCCTTAATTGCTACAATGGGTCTCTTTATCAGCACTGTGTTTAAAGAGATAAGTTCATCCTGGCTGCCTGGATGACAGGAAGGGAGACATAAAAGTTATTTCTCTGGGTGCTGCTCCAGGCAGCTCTCTTTCATTTTTCTTTGTGGTCTTCTTATCTGTCAGAAAGGGGAAAAATATCTTTGCTGTTCACTGATTTCTTGCGCTGTCATACACCACTAACCAAGAAATAATATTTTTCTAGGTAATGTACTTTCATGTTTGATTTGATGGAATTTCATGAAGACCTGACATGGTTTTGAAGTCACCTTTGAGGAACGGGTGGCTTTTGCATTTACTAAACTCTGCCTTCAAAAACACATTCTTTCAACTCCTGGAAAAAAATCTTCTGTAGTAGTCATGGCTTCGCTTCTCTTGAAGCTACATTGGCCAAAAGAGCAAATATGAGTAGGTCTGGGAAATCGTGACGTGTGGGAGTGCACAGATTTGCCTCGCTTTATAGAATGATGAGTTTCCAAAAAAGTTAGTAGGTTTTAAAACGAGCCTGATTCTATTTTTAAAAACTCTGGGCAATAGACTACTTAAAGGAACTCAGTAGCTAATCATTTTTTTGAGTGAAGCTGTATCCTTTTATCATGCAAATATTCATGACTGAATTTATCTGTTTATTGTCTAAGAAATTTCTATTTGATTTTTATAAGCAGCACATTTATATCAACCTTTTATGACCATTAATTACAAAGACAATAACCTTTCTCATTCAAGCATACAGAATCTAATATGAAGGTATGATATTTAATTTCTAAAAGTGGAACAATTTAACTCTTCTTTAAAGAATAACTCCATCCCAATTTATGATGGCTAAAATGCCAATAGCTTTAATGTCACTAATAGCAAACAGACAATTAGACTATTTACATGACAACGGTCAAATACAATAATGCTTTTCACTGCGTGCTCTTAATTAAGCTATTAGTGCACTTAAGCCGATGAAATAACTTTACAGTTAGGATTTTTCGGTGTGTGTGGTATGTGTGTGCATGTTCCTTTTAATTACACATGTCCTGTGTCTAAGAGGAGGATCCAGACTCTTGGAAATATATCCTTGTATCAACTCCTACAATCAAGATTTCCTTTAGGTATTTAGATAGCAAGTGTTTAGAAAGAAGGGGTGGTAGACCGCTTATGGCAGAAAGCAAGTCTTTCACACATGCATATTATAGGAATGAGTTTGTCGAGTCAAAGGTTTTGAGGGTCTGATAGTAAGCCAGCCCAAGAAAGGGTTGTCAGTAATTCATAGAAGCCCCAGATAGAGCTTGTAGTTCA
Source organism: Ctenodactylus gundi (assembly GCA_004027205.1). Classification (NCBI taxonomy): domain Eukaryota; kingdom Metazoa; phylum Chordata; class Mammalia; order Rodentia; family Ctenodactylidae; genus Ctenodactylus; species Ctenodactylus gundi. Next base: position 447,589 of record PVKB01001155.1, read on the forward strand.
CTGTGTACCAGAAGCCCCTTCAATGTACAGGACAGAGATAGATAAGGAAAAAAAAAATACAATGTGTGACCAAAGAAAAAGGAAAAGAGTCCAGTTACTTAGATAAAGAAGAATATATTGGGTAAGATTGTAGTCAAGAAAAGCGAGGGAACCACTGAGAACAGCCTTAGAAAGTGTGTTGTTGCCATGATTGTTCCCACAGGTCTTCAGGATACTAAAGAATTGCTTATTAAGATAATTATTCTGAATGATGTTTTCCTTCAAGAGTAAAATCTTAGGGCCTTAGACTAAATCTAGCACAAAGATAAAAATTTACAAAACAATAAAAATAATTTTAGCTAAGCATATTTACTGGGTTTCCTGATGCAAGGGTGGTTCTTACAGAGAAGACTTTGAGTGTATCACCCAACCACTCCACGCCAATCCCTCTCTTCTCTTGAAACGCTGTCTTCACCTCAATGAGTTCATGCCAAGCTGATGGGAATTAGAATTTCATCCACGGGGATTTCAAATAGCACTATGACTGTTTTAAAACATCATTTTAGACATATTTGCAATGTCTTGTCCCAGCTAACTGAATAGACATACTCCAACAATGCTGAATACATTTATAATATACTTCTCTCGATGTTACAACCAATGTCTTTACTCCACATGTCATTATTTCAAGATTTCTCATATTCATCTACTTAAAGCCTAAATGGCACTTCAGTGTCTAGTTTTTAGTAGATACTGCTAATGTCATCAGTAAGCACTAAGGTACAAAAATAAATTCAACGTAGATTTTACTTCAAGAAATTATGTTTGAGAAAAGCGATGTATCTCGGTGGTACAGCACTTGGCTAGTGTGCGTGAATCCCGGGCTCAAACTCCAGAACTGTGGTGGAGAAGGAGGAAGGAGGAGGAGGAGAGAGGACAAAGAAAAGAAAAAGAGGAACGGAATGGGAGGGGAACAGGAAGGAGGACGGACGAGAGAGAAGAGGAAGACGAGGGAAAAGCCTCTCCTCTGTCCTTCTTGCAACAAAGGAGGACGTGAAGGAGAAAGGGAAAGAGAGAAGGCAGTAGAAGGAGGAGTCAGGAGGAGAAGGAAGAGAGATATAGGAAAAGAAGCAAAAGGAGCCAGCAGAAGCAAGTCAGACAAGGAGAGGCAAAGAGATAGGAAGAGAATGAGGTGATGACCAGGAGGACAAGGACCAGAAAGAGGACACACGTGCAAAAATAAGAAAGTAAAACCAGGTGACCAAAAACAAGGCCGGCGGTACAGATGCAGACAGGGTCACCAAGCCTCCTGGGGACACTGCAATGTGAGTGGCAGAGATGTTCAGTAATTAAATGGGCCTATGCATTTCCATTTGAAGTTTAAAAAAATTGGCAAGAAAGAGGATGTAACAACTATAATTTAACAAGTGAACTTACTAGAAAGATTTGTCTCCATTATTCTTATGTTTGCCAGTCCCGAATGCACCAGTGAGATTACTTACAGACATAAAGTTGGGATGCTACATGACTTTGTATGATACTGTAAGAATTATCTACCATTATTTCTAAAAGTATATGGAAATAGAAAACTGTAATTTAACAATGACCTTGGGGGAGGGGTGAATTTCTTATTTTCATGTTTTGTAAAGGAGAAAAAGTACAATGTGGAACAAATCAAGACAAAGTGTTGTTCTTAGCATACTTTTTTTCTTCCTTGCTCCTGTCCCGTGCCTCATTCCATACGTGCTTCAAATGACTTCCACTTTCTTGACCAAAGGGCACTGTAGTGTGGTGTACCTGATATACTTTTTATTAGACATTTTAAAATAGATCCAGCATTAATTGGGATGGGGAAATATTAATGATAGATTTTAATAGGAACTCAAAACTAAGCACTGAAATTGTTCAAGTAATAGGAGAATCTTGGTCCCTTGGTTTGTAGACACACAACAGACAAAAGATGATAAGTTTGCTATCAGTCATTTCAATGACCTATAAAACCAGGAAAATAAATATAACTAAATATTGAACATGTATTTTAAAAATTACCCTGGGAGGGAGAAATAAAAGTTTGTGAATTGATAATTCATAATAGGAACTTTAGCAAGACCAAGAACTTGCATGTTGTGAAAGTACGAGGGAAACCTTTACAACCATCTCAGGAGAATGTTAAAAGTTGTAAGACAAGTGAGTATTATTCTTCCTACGTCTCCTCAGTCCATCACAGGTTCAAAGGTGATATAGCTCAGTTAGAGTTTTTCGCTACTTTCTTCTCTATCATGTGTCTATCTAGGGTATTGAGTATTTTCACACTAATGTCAACCACCTTTGGTGACAACATCAGGAGCTGGTAGTAACTTTCTTTGTGTATGATTTGATTATCCTGGAATAATCTTGGACTTGATTTTTGAAAACTCTCTTACGGTAATCCATCCAGACACAATGCTCAGATTTACTAACCATATAAAAGAGAAGTTATCCCTCTGTGTATGTGTGTGTGTGTGTGGGGGGGGGGTAGCCGTAAAGGAAGCCTGCAGCCTGGCACCCCTCCCGGAGGAATGTTGTAATGTTAACTATCCACTTTCCTCAGAGGCAGCTCAACTCAAATGTAAACAGTCAGCTGCCTCTCCCAGACATCTGACACATTATGCACCCAGTACCCTCAGTCCTGCGGGCTATTTTGTCAGCCTAGATCTTGTATATAGCGTAATGATTTTTAAAAAGCCATCTGACGAAGGCACGGACATGCCTCAACCTTCACTTGGCAATATTTCAAAGACAATGCACTGGTCATCTGAGTGGTTCTGCTTTATATTCTACCGAAAAGACAAATCTTCTAAACAAGAAAAATAAAAAATCTACCAGCCTAGAAAACATTTTGGACAGCGTGGTTGAGTAACCCAGAGTACAACCAAGCACTAATGAGCCATGTTTGTTTTTAACCTGGTTTTTCCACATATCGGGGCGGTGGGAGCATCTTTTTGAAAGCCTGTGGCAGCATGCCATCAGGCACTTGATCCTTTTGAACACTTTGAAGAAGATCTGTCCCCAATGGGCTGATATGTCTCATCTGCAGTTTTATATATTTAAAATCATCTTACTTATAGCAAATGCACTGTAGGCATTTCAGCTCATACCAATTTGTCCAACTCCCCAGACATGGTAAGAGTCGAAAAGCCGGTTTCTTCACAAATTTTGTTTTTAATTGTATTTTACTAACATGTCAGTACTACTTTGGGTTATCTCCGTTATGTACGATAATCATGAATAAACACTGTGATGGTTGTCAATTGGAACCATTTCCCTCCAATGCAATTTTTATATCTCTTAGCATTCATGATTGCTTTTATTAAGTTTCTATGCAGGAATATTTTAGAGTAGATTTACTTTGAAGAGACACATCAAGCTACCCATTGAATGTGAGACATTATCCTCTAAACTCACAAACAGGTGTAATTTCCCCAGACAATGGTACTTAGGCAGTGAGATCTTTAAGATGCATTTGGAGTCACGAGGAGTCCACTTGCACAAATGGATTAATGTTTTTTCTCCAGGACCTGGGTTATTCCCCTGACAAAGGCCTTGATCTTGAGTGGCTGGATTATTTATCTCAGACATGGGTGGCTAAAAAGTAAGCTTGGCTTCCTCAGCTCCCTGGCCGGCTTCGTCTCCCACCCTGTTCCCTTTCAGTACGTGCCCCGCCCCACGAGATGCCATCTACCACGTTATGATGCAGCTGGTAGGTCCTCACCAGAGGCTGACCCATGGGGCTGCTGCAGCTTGAGTAATTTCCCTAGGCTCAAATATTTTTCTACAGAAAAACAAAATGAACAGAAAAAATAATTCTGGCATTATCCTCTAGCTTCTCAAAACTGGGGTCTGAATACCTCAGCTATTATGTCTAAGCAGGTGTTTGGCTATAACAAGGTATTTATTCCTCTGGTTACCTACTTAGTTCTTGTCATGTGACTGCTTATGGCAGTAAGACCGTATGCATAAGTCTTGGTTTTAACACATAGAATCGCTTTAAAAAGTGTTTGGCTTTGAAGCCTGTATGAATTGACATCAATGGAAGGCTTATGCATTATCAGACTTTCATAAAGCCTTATGAAAACAAGTTGTTTTATAAATTCTTACTTCTCTGTCTGTGGGCTCAAAGATTTCCTCTTAGCATAGTTGCACAGTAATCTTTTGCACAATGGGCAATAGGATTGTTGTTTTTGCCTTAGGGATCATGTCTTGTTCAAAATTCTCCATTTAGGCCTCCAAGTGCTTTAGCAAAAGGTATATAAAGCCCTGTCTTAATTACTTATTATTTCTGGGACACAATACCCGACACCCACAACTTAAGGAGGGAAAGGTTTGTTTTAGCTCACAGTTTCAGAAAGTCTCAGTCTACTCATGGGTGGTCTGTATGTATTTTCTCTCGATTCTATTTCTTGTATCATGTCGACTAGGGTTTTCAAACTTGATGTGTGACAGAATTATCTCAGAATCCATCTTATAATTTAAATTTCCTGGAGCTCAATCATGTCTAAATGAAAAAAAAAGTTTTCTGATTAAAACAATCTTAGACATTTGGCTAATGTGAACAAATTCATATATCCATGTATTAAGCTTATGCTTTTATTAAGTATTTCACTGTTTAACACACAATTGCATTATAACAAAAGCTCTTTCAAATAATCTGATAAGCAAATATATTCTAAAGCCCTAGAAAGCTGTGTTGAGTATATATTTTGTTGATGAATACATCTTAAAAATAATCTGTATACCTATGTTGTCTAACCGGAAAACAGTGGTGAATACTCTAAATTTTGGGTAAAACACAAAGGGTAGTGTTGTGTTATGACACTATAGTGCTGTGTTATGTTAGTAAAATTTTTTAAAGACAATAAAATTATAGGAATAATTTCTTTTTGCTTCTTATCACAGTGGGTAGGTAAATTGCACAGACTTTTTTGTTTCTCAGCATGAACAGATGAGGAAACTTGTATAGGATGCAGATCTAGTAGGTAGAAAGACTAAAATTGAACCTAAGACTCTTCTGAATGAAGAAAGCTTTGAAATATGAATTTTTCTATTCATCCTGTTGAGATATGAAATCTATTCCCTTATTTTATGTAGGGTTTTAACTTATCTTGCAAAAAGAATCGCATAGAAATGAGATTATATGACATTTAAGGCTAGAACCAAATTACATGTTCTATTTTCCATCTGGATCTTCTTGAATGATCTGTCTCAGGAACTCCCTTCTTAGAACCTAGGTAGGATGCCACGATATGTGACATTTTGGAAGCCCCAACAGAGCCATAACAGGTCATAGCTGCACCATCTGCTAGGACTGTGAGTAAGCTATTATGTACAGTCAGCCGGAGGTCACATGAAAATCATCCTGCTGCTACCAGATAATCCATAGAACTTTAGCAACTAATATTATATTGCTGTTTTAAGCTAGTAAATTTTGAATGGTATGTATAATATAACAAAATAGATAACCAGGAAGGAATTTGTTACCAGAAATGGGATGCTTTGGTAATAATAACAAGAAATATATGGGACTGGCTTGGGGAGCAGCCAGTGTGACAACAGATAATGTTAATCTAGTTGACGCTCTGTGATGGTCTTGGAGGTGAAAAAGATGCACGAGAAATTATTATTGAGTCTGTGAAAAGCGACTTCAACTATGTAGTGTCAGAAAGTTTAATAGAAGTCAAAAAGAAACTTAATGAAGCATGATGAAGCATATTTTAATAGTATTAATATTAATAATAATATTTAAATAATAATATTTTCTGGCAGAATATGGAAAGTACTGTTTTTAATTTAGTCAGATTTACTAGAAAGGAGGAAAACTGATGAATTAATAAGTGAACTTATAAGCAGAATTTGAACTTCCAAATTCGAGTGGAAATTAGAGAAAATATAAAGAGCACAAAACTTTCTGTTTTTAAACATAAGAATCATTTTAGTTATTAGCCACTCCAGATGGCAAAAGTTCTTAAGTAAAGAAGGGCCTTAAGGTAAAGATAACTCCGAAAGTGAAGAGGTAAAACCTTTGGCTAAAATTCATGAAGATTTAGAGGTGTGTTCTTAAGTTTCTTGAGTAGATACAAATCTTTAATGCAGTGTTTCCTAATCTTTTTGATACTAGGGACCATTTAGTTGAAGATGCTTCTCCCAAGCACAGGGCAGTAGATGACTATGAAATGGCAAAAAGTGAGAAGAGGAGAAACTGTCTTGTGTTGGATCAGCAGCTCCGTTAGAACCTAGAAGGAGCACAGTGGCAGGAGGTGAGCGTGTGTTCACCCATCACCTTTTGCTCCCTCCTCATGGCCCTGGTGGCCTGGTTCTCCAAAACCATTACCTCGTATCAGCTGAGGAACCCTGAAGTGAAATGTGTTGAGATTACTAGGGCTCAGATTGCTCTTACTTCCTCTTTCTAATGAAGCCTAGGCTCACATTTATGAACATCAAGCTGAAGAAATAAGGGAACACAGTTTTCTCTTTATGAAGTAAGAGCCCAAAGAGAAGTAGGCCAGTTTCCTGGTCTCACGGTCTGCAGCTGTATGTTAAATACTCCACACAGGGAAAGAGCCAGTCCGTGAGAACAAAGAACTCTGAAGCTCTCCCCAAAGAAAATTGCTTTGTACCAGAGTGTGAGAATATTCAACCCTAAGAGCAGTCTGGAAAACAATGGAGAGTTTGACAGTAAAGGATTTAAAGGATGCTGGTAGCTTTATGAGAGCAATGAGCTATACCACACACCAACTATTTTATCAGGAAGAATTAAAAGAGAGTTGGCTAATAAGAACCTTCTTTATTTTAGAGCAGTCCTCCAAGACCAGCCTCAGAAGTGGTCTCTGCAAAGGAACCCAAATAATAGGATTAGACTAAAGAGCGAATTAAGCCTCAAGGCATAGTTGAATACAATTTGAAAATTATTTAGAAGCTAGAGCACTTGCCTAGCTAGCAGAGGGCCTTAAGTTCAATTTTCCAGCACCACATGTGCTGGGTATGGTGGTACAAGTCTGTAATCATGTACGCAAGAGGCTGAGGCATGTGGATGACTTTGAGTTTGAGGACAGTTTAAGCTACATAGTGAATTGAGTACCAGAAAGGATTACAGAACAAGAATCTATTTAAAAAAATTATCTAGAAATTAATGAGGGCAAACAGCTGGTTATAATGTGAAGGAGAGTAATACAACCTAAAAGAGATTAGGCAAATCAGAGAGTCAAAACAGTACCATTAAAATGATTGTTGTCCCATGTGGCTGAGCTCACTACAAAAGCTATATTCTCTAAAGAAAGATATTATAGGGTTCATATTCCAGAGAATATAGGCCTCATTAAAACAGTCTAGGACATCACGTAGCAAATAAATAAGCAAGGAAAAAAATAATCTGAAGAAACCAGTACCAAGAGAGAACAAACTTTATTATTATTATTATTTACCTGTTTTTATTGTTAATCAGTACTAAAGTTGGAACCCAGGGTCTTCATACTAGGCTACATCTCAGCATTATTTATTATTTATTTTTATTTTTGACACAGAGTCTTTCTAAGTCACTATGTTATCCATTCTGGGTTTGAACTCAGTCTTCCAACTTTCACCTCCCAGAGAATTAGAATCATTATCTTATGGTTTTAAAACCTCTCCAAATAGATTTTGAAACATTTATCTATTCATGTATACAGCTCAGCAAATTTCGAGTAGTCAGAATCTAAAGAGATCCACCTCCAGAAGCATCATAACAAAGATGATGACATACAAATGCAAAGAGAAAATCTTCAAGCCGAGGAAAGCATCTGGTCTTGCACAAGAAACTTAAATAGCATTGACAGCTGACTTTGCTTCTGAAACAATGGAAGCCATAGGACAGTGGGACATCACGAAGTGCTAAACCAAACTTAATCAAGAATCTTGTATTCAGAAGAACTATCTTTCAAAAAATGAAGTAAGAATGAAAAGTAGACATTTTTAAATAAACACACCCTGAAAGTTTATGTCGAGTAAACCAACTTTATAGGAAATAATAAACTAACTTCTATAGGTGAGATAAAATAACTATAAATAGTATTTTTAAGTACACATGCAGTAGAGAGAGAGAAAATTGGTAAATTGTAAAGGTAACTATATAAGACAGAGTAAATACATATTTTATGATTTAGTTAGCTTATTTTTAAACAATTTATTAAACAATATATTTGCACTTGAATTATAACACAATACAAAATGGAAATGTAACATATTTATAACAATAGTATTAAGAATTGTATTGGAGAATGTTACAGATACTAGTTATAGTTTAAGTGCAGAAAAACAAGTGAAGAGAAACAGATCATGTTTACTAGCACACTCCTATAAGGGCTCTGGCAATAGATAATTTTAAATATTAATTATAATGATTTGCCACTAGATTTATAATATGTATAGCAATAATAGATAAATAAAAGTAGAGGGAAATTTGCAACCATGTCCTATGTCTGTCTGCATTTCAATGTAAATCTTAAATAGACTTTAATAAGTGAAAAAGTATACAGGAAGGTTCTGATAAAAACATGGTAGCGTATACTTACAATCCCAGCATATTGGGAGGTTGCGGCAGGAAAATTAGAAGTATGAACCTATTCTGAGCAGTTTAGTAACCTAGCACGATTCTGTGCATAGATTTAAGAGTAATATGAAAGGGCTGTGTGTCAGGAAATGGACAAGGACGTGTATGGTAAAATCTTAGATCAATCACTAACAATAAATTAGATGTCTTCAAAGTTAAATTATATGTCTCTGAGGAATCTTTGTTTTCTTTTCATTTTTATATGTCATAATTTTAGCATCATTTAGTTCAAAGCATTTATGAATTGATATTTTCTTAATAAGTCTTAATTATAAATTAAGTAATGGATTTTCTTATTCACTATCCTAAATATTGCATTAATTTTGATTTCTAATGCTACTCACTTGTGATCAGACAACATATTTTTTGTATTATTCCCCTTCAACTTTCTGAGCACTGTTTATTGCATCCATCTGATTTATAGTGGTGAGTATAGGCTGTACTCGATATAATATTTTTATTATGGTTGTTACGTGTACTGTAGGACAGACATCAACCAGGTTGGGGACAATAATGTGCTTCTTCATACCATTTTTCACTAGTTATTCCAGTTGGGTATTTCATAAGATGGTGAAAATAATGTGCAAAAAAGAAAAAAAAACCCTCATTGTGATTGTAAAATTTATTTTCCTTTTACCTTTGTCAATTATTCCAGCATATAAAAATATTTAGTCTTTTTTGGTTTTCTATTTCTAACAATAGAGTTAGAAATAGATACAGCTGATGTGTTATTCCTTCCATCATAATATCCTCCTGTTTATCTCTGGAAAATTTCTTTTTCTAAAATCTGTCATTCTAGATATTAAGGAGCACTAATTGTGATGCTTCCTAACTCCATCAAACATCTACTCCAACCACACACTTCCAGTTTCTCTCTTTGTAAAAAATTTAACTACATTTCCAACAAATAGTACATATAGTTGACTTCACTTTTTCAAACACTCATCATCTCCTTAAAATACAATAATATATTCCGTTGACATTTGCTATGATTATTTATATAGTTTAAATAATTTAATTTCGAGTGAAAAATATTCCTTCATAGTTCCATAAATATTGGCCACTACCAAAGAGTTTTTGGTCTATGATGAGCACATTTATATGCTTGCTTCATTTCCCATCAAGCTAATACCTGAATGCTGCAAAGGTTGAGATTTTGTTTCAGGAGGCTTCAGATTTCTTTACCTGTGAACTCCCATCGTCAACCTTAAGAAGCAACTTACATCTGTTACTTCTTTTGTCCTAACTTGAGTACTTTCGACTCTAACTGGCGTCTACACATTTCAGGGTAGAGGAACAGCCAACACACATATCTGAGCTACACTTCTACTGGCTTTTCCACTTTTGTGTTTCTGACCCTGAGACCTGTCCGGTCTTCTATTCTCTGGCTTCTATGGCCAGTGCAACAAAGGAGTTTCTGTCATATCTTCAGGCCAAACCTCACACACTGAGCCTGTATCAAGCCCCAAGGCTACAGCTCAAAATTGTCTCTCTGACAAGCCTTTGTTCCAAATTTTTACTCCTCTGCAAAATAGCCTTTCTGAGACTTCTTATAAAACTTAACACAAATTCCTATTAGTGCTTTTCTAAATTTCATTATGGTTTTACTAGTGTGGTTTTCTTTATTCTTATTGTGGTTGAAATTACTGAATTTATTGAATTTGTGTGTCTAAACTTTCATGAAATTTTGGGAATAATCAGCCACTGGCTGTTCAATTTTTTATGCCTCCTTTTTCTTATGGGACTCTAATCATACATAGTACCTTTAATATTATTTCTTTTTTCTCCCATTTTTTATTAGTATGCATTTGCTATGCACAATAATTACGCTAACCTTGAGAGTTTTGTAAAGAAACATATCACAAAAACTTCAAGTCCCCTTCCACTCTCCCTTTCTTGCCTCCCACTCTGTTCCTCATCCCCACTGCCTCCAGACATGTCACCCACTTGACTCTCTTACTTCTTTATACTCTGAGTTTCTTGTGTTCTAGAAACCAACTGCTATTTAATCTTTTGATTCTGATTTACCTCACCAATCATAATTATTTCAAAATTTCAAAGGTAACCTCACTCAGTTCTTTGTACAAGTTGTGTGTGTGTGTGTGTGTGTGTGTGTGTGTGTGTGTGTGTGTGTTTCTCTGTAGTTTATTTTGGCTAGTTGCCATTATTATGCCTTTAAATTGGCAAATCATTTCTTCTGCATGTCTAATCTTCTTTTAACGCATCTAGTACATTTTCCATTTAGGTTATTGTGATGTTAATTCTTAAAAGTTCCATTTATTTCTTTTTATAGCCATCATATTTCCATTTAATGTTTGATTTCTGTTAAATATGGTCATTTGAGTATAATGGCTTTCTAATGCTTTTGTCTATTAATCTTTATATTTGCTTATCATGACTTCTTCTTTTTGTTTTTAACCTAGGTATGAGTCATACGTTTCCTCCTTTGGGTGGCTCATACTCTTTAACTGGATGATAGTTACTATTCTTTAATGGGATGGTAGGCTTGAATTTTTGCTATTTTTCTGTGTCTGATTGTCTTTCTTTAATGATTGTTGACTTTATTTTGGTACAGTAAAGTTCTTACAGTTTTGATTTGATCATTAGCAGCTGATTTCTAAGCTTTGGGGTGGTGGTAGATCAAGCCTTTACACTTGAGTTACTTTAGCCTCGCTGAGACCCAGCCCTCCTGCAGCTCCTAAGTTGTCTAAATGATCATCAAGAAAAGTCCTTCCTGACTACAGGGAACTGAACGGATCCTCAATCTCGAGAGAACTCTAAAAACAATTTCACTTATAAAATATCAGTCATATTACACAATTTCGTGGGCTTTTATTGCATGTCTATAATTAGGAGCTTGATAAGACTTTTTAAAAAATCATTTCTTCCTTCCTAAAACTGTGCCAACAATTTTCTGCTATCTTTCTGATATTCGACATCCACATTTCTCAATCCAATAAGACTCTTCCCTCTTCTTGCTCTGTCGCCTGAAATGTGCCTCCAGATAGAAGTCAGGGATGATTGTTATCATTGGTTTCCTTCCTCTCAAGAATCAAATTCCCGCACCGCTTGTATTTCAAATTCCACAAATAGTTTTTAAAATATATTTTTGTTCAAATTTCTAGTTTTTCAGGAACAGAGGTTAAATACTATCCCAGTTGCTCCATTGACTCTTTAACATTTTAATTGTTATTTGCTACAAAGGATAAAAGAGGTAGAGAACTGGATAACATAAAGAGAAGAAATTGTATTTTTGAAACTTTTATGTACAAATATAATACCTGACATTAAAATTCTACCTCATTAAAATTGCGAAGCAGAATGATAAATGTTCAAATATACTTACTGACTTTCTCTACTTATAAGATTATTTTTTAAAAAATCTCTAAAGATGTTGGTCTTGGGATAAGAGGTCAGCTTTACATCTATATGATACTAGAAATAAGAAATCAAGACAATGATCATACTGGCTATTGAACTGGGTGGCACTTAATAGATATTCTCAAACCATTAAATTTACCTTCTTCCTTAGTTGTTTGCTGGAGTTACAGATACTAGATTTAATTCACTCAAGAAAAAAGAACAAGCAGTTACAGCATGTGCGTAGCAAGCCCAAGGCCCTGGGCTGCATAGCAAGCCCAACACATAAACTGGGGTAGTGGTGCATGCCTGCAATCCCAGCACTTGGGAGGCTGAGTCAAGAGGACTGTTGTGAGTTCCTGTACAGACTGGGCTCCATAGTGAATTAGGGACCAGCCTGGACTACAGAGAGAGAACCTGTGTCAAAAAAAGCACTGAGCCATTCCTCCAGCCCTCAATGGATCCTCTTTGTGAGCATGCTGGTTGTCAAGACTACAGGATTGTACAAAATAAAACACTGAAGTAGAGATGGGCAAGATCTCATGTTACTTTCAGTTGTGAAGGTGAATTGATTCGTGTGTTACATTTCATCTTTCAAGACAAGTTACACTGTAGTCTCTGAATCCTTTCCTTGTTCCTTCTCGTTATCCAACTTAGGATAGAGACATTTCTTTAACCCTATTTAGCCTCTCATCAAACTCATAAAAATAAATGTATCCATGTGGACCTAGTCACATCATCAAGGGTTTCTTTTACACTTTTCCTTCCCGTAGTTAATGTTTTTTTTCTTGCACCCTCATATGAAGTTGGGACAATTTCTTACTTTTGTGCTTTTTCTTATTTATTTACTAAAGACTGAAAAAGATTAGAAAAAATTGCTACCAATATCTCATATAATTCTATATAATTGATATGCAAAGTTATAATGAATTTTTAGCTGAAATGTAAACATATGGATGCATGCATACAGTTCTATGTATGTATTAAAATACATGTTTAAATTCTTCTTACTTTCCTTGAAGTGCATATTGATTGCCACTGCTCAAAATTCATCAAATCTAAATATGATAGTTCCCCGTATACAAAAGAGATACATACACATTTTCTATTCAAATACAGAATGCACTTCTAGATACACATTAACTATCATAACCAGATGGAATAAACAGGAGAGTTCAAAATAATTCCATCACCACTTTATACCAAGGGAGCATGCAACATTCCTCCCTACGGAAAAAAAGGTATTTGATGTGTGTGTGTGTGTGTGTGTGTGTGTGTGTGTGTGTGTGTGTGTGTATGAGAGAGAGAGAGAGAGAGAGAGAGAGAGTCAATTTATTGTTGTAGATAGATAAGCTATCTGAACATGACTCATATTTCTATTTCTACACTGCTCGTAGCATGGTACCTAGGGCTAGTGGCATATTCAGAGGTCGTCTTGCAGGCCAGCACTGTAGTGTGCGTGTGCATCACTGATGATTCCAATGAGCTCCTGATCAATGCCAATTCCGGGTCCACTAGCCAGGAGTGAGTCCAGGCTATCACTACCTGACAGGCAGAACTCACCCCCAACAAGCACATTAAATTTTTTTCTACTTTATATTATTTTCATTTATTTTACTATTTTATTTTATTTTGTCTAATATTTGTTGGGCTGGGATCAAGTTCAGGGTCCCTCACATGTGCACAACTACTCCACACTGGGAGGCCCCCTAATCTTTATTTTATTTGTTACTAAAGTGTATTAGTTACAGTTTAATAGGCTCATCGTGATACTTTCATAGAGGTATACATTGTCCATTAGTCAAATCAGGGCAATTAGTATGTCTTTTCCTTGATTTTTTTGTATGTGTGTTTAGAGTTGTTCAGCTTCTCCTTCCAGATCTCCATAAGATATATTATTGAGAACTATATTCAGCCACTAGATTATGAAGCATCAGAACTCACTCTATCTAATACTTTTGTATTAGAGAAAAATCAAGTGGTATTTGCCATCCCGCGTCTGACATACTGAATAGGAAATTCTCCAGTTGCACCAATTTTTCTACAAATGACACGATCTTGCTCTTGTTTATGGCTGACTGATGTTCCTTTGGGGCTAGCTATTCCTTTTTCTGTATTCATCCATTGATGGGAACCTAGATTGATTCCAAACCTTTGTTTTGATGAATAGTGCCTCAATAAAACTGAGAGTGCAGCTGTCTCTTCAGTGTGCTACATTTATTTCTTGTGGTTATATCTTAGTTACTTTATTGTTGCTGTGACTCAATTCGATTCCAGACATCCACAACTTAGGGAGGAAAGATTTATTGTAGCTCACAGCTTCAGAAGGTCTCTGTCCTTTTACATGTGGGCAGCTAGAAAATGGTGCAATCACGTGGCGCGGCTGGAGCCGTGGACAGAAATCCTCACAGCATGGTGGAACAGAGAGAGAGAATGAGGGGAAGGGTGGAACCAGCACACACCTGTTTGGGTCAAACCATACAGATCCATCCCTTCCAGGCGGGCCCCACCTCCCAACCCTACGCAACATCCATAGAAGCTTAGGGCGTTTGAGGGACACTCTAGATCATGTGGATAGATCTACTTGTAGCTACTTGTATAAAATGTTCACCATTCTGCTGTGAATCATTTTTTCTTTCTTCTTTGAGAGGCGTCTGTTTAGATCACTTACCCGAATGAAGGAGTGCTCACCCACTGTATCTTCAGAATCTATAGAGCCTACGGTGCCTTGAGGCTTACTGGACATTCAAATGTTCGTCAAACAAATGATGTTTTTCCCACATGAACAGTTTCTACGCTTCAATATCCAGCAAAAATCAATGAACCAATAACTTTAAAGACAACTGTGTCTCTCAAGCAAACACTTTAAAATCTTTACAGCAGTTCAAAAATATTTTAAAGCATTTTAATGTATTTTTTTTCCATCATCACCTTAGGTCAAAGTCATGCTGTGGCTCGGTGTTCCCTTCCCCTGCTTAACGTACCTTGATCCTTTCTAATGGGAGTTGTCCAGAGAGGAGAAGGAAGCACACGATGGAGAGGTGATTTCAGAACCGACTGCACTTCTCTGGTCTCAGATCTCTTCTGGAGCAGCTGGGACATTCAGCTGCAGTGCTCTACTTACGCAGTAGCAAAAGTCAAAGAGCGCGGTGTTCTGATAGCTGGTGGGTAGATGGACTCTATGAAACCTGAAAAAACACACTGTTTTCCAGTTGAGCTCAATTCAGTCTAAATTATTTTTGTTCTCAAGAGCAGCTGTCTCGATATTGTGAAAGGTAACAGCAATAATTATTACAGCTAGACGTTGTGATGGTCACTCAAACATCCCTTAGACTCCTTTATTGGCCATACCTAGTAAGCATTTGCCCATGCAAAAGAGTCAGAGATAAACTATATACTGTTAATGATACATTTATGTGGAATATTGATGAAAACAAAATCTGCTTAAAGAGGAAACGCCAGTGTTTGGCAGGTTTGTGTTAATTTTGTTTTAAAAACTTACCATTGGCTGGGGCTTACAGGAAAACAAAGAGCAAAACACGGTGTAGCAGGAAAATATACCTATTACATTTTAGCGTAAGGAAAATAGTAACCAACAACCATAATCTACCAAATTTTATGTTTGCATATCATTTTGTTGTCCACGTCTGTGAGTTACCATATTTTTAGGGACAGTAATTAAATATGTAAATTATATATCTCTTCTGAACTTAATTCAGTCTGACTTTGAAACAGAAGTTTTTTTTTATGTGATGCTGTTTGGCTTATTGACATGTTGGCTGTAGTCAAAATGTCATTGACAATGGAAACATTCTCTACTTTTCTATATTCACATGAAAATAAGATCACATAGTCACCACTTGTTTTAACTTATCAAATATCAGAGAGAACACGCACAACTTTCTTCCTTACAGACTCCTCACAGGTGGGTGTGGCTGGCATTCGTTGGCATGGGTTTTCTGGTAGATGGCATGCCAACATCTTAAGGCTAAAAAGTGATTATACTCACTGTATGTTAGTTATTCTTTGCCCATTAAAATTGTCTTTACAAAGAAGGATTTGAATCTACATATACATAAATTGTTGGAGGAACAGAGGTACAAGAAGTGCAAGCTAAGTGATTTATTCAACTTCTAAACACAAAGTGAAAGTAAGACATTGTGAGCGAGAGCGAGAGAAAAATACGATTGGGTCGGTCGTTGACGGCGCTTCTAGGTAAGGAGATTTAACTTGCTTCCTTTAGTAGTAGATGGGCAGCAAGATAAATAATGAAAATGCATTTCCCTCTGTTATGTCCCCCTTTCCTCAGCTCAATTCATGGTATCCTAGGAGAAATTGCCATTGAGGTGCAGTTTTGTACTGAGTTGAATCTTTTATGCAAAATTACTAGATTTTATATAATGATGTTTTTTTTCTACAGTTGGGTCAAACATATCTCACACTAGATTTTCAGGTTAGAGCACCTTTCAGCTACACATGCTAATATATTTTCAATGAAAGTACATGAAGTTGGGTAATCCAGAAATCTATATAGCAACAGAGAAATACGTTTGGAATCAGTTTCACCTTGATGGCACCAAATTTCTTGGTAAGACATTATAAACCTCTTAAGTTTGTTTAGATATTAACTAAGAGTCAGTGATACCTATAAATTTTCATATGTGTTCATCTGTTTTCCAATTAATAAAAGTATATTGATAATATTGTTAAATAATAACAGCTGTAGTGCAGTTTCCAATGTGTGCTAAGTCAGTGACAGTTTCCTCCCTCGGTCCTTCCAATGTGTGTTTGCTACATTTACTATGCCATTAAGATGACACAATTATTTGTTTAAATAGATTCAGATGTAACTAAAAATTACGTCTATAGTTTTGTCTTTTTTTAGATCTAGTTTTAATATGTTGCCAAGTAATATGCTCCTGTTTCCAAAAAGAATGAGAGAGAGAGAGAGAGAGAGAGAGAGAGAGAGAGAGAGAGAGAGATACGTAATCACCTGTGTTATGCAATTTCTTTGTGTTATCACACTGTGAGGTTCAGTAACAACACAAATGAGAAGACAGATAGAGAATGACTGGACATGAGGGTCAGTACATCCCTCCAAGATCTCCGGATTCTGCTCCCTTCGTTGTGTTCACACCCCTGAAACATCAGCAGGCAGTTATCCTGTTTCTACTTAGTTGCGGCTCAGCCAAGCCATGCATACTCTTTTAATCTTTTTTCATATAGTAAGTCAATTTCTTCTTTTTGATTTCTTATGAACTCTTTCCAACACTTCTATGTATTTTAAAAATAGCATTCTGGTGATGACAATGTGTCTATTGTTTTCCATTTTAAAAAGCTTTTAGTGGAGCCAGAGCAACACACTGGATTCTTTACATAGAGTTTATTTCAGAGAGGATACATGAATAATAGCACAATTATTACAAATTATCACTTACCCAAGAGATGATGGGGGAGCTGTAGGGAAATCCTGATGTCACCTACTTTTCTGTTTTTGAGGTTTAATGGATAGTTTATTTGAAAGTTTTATTTTTGACATTTCTCTCCAAACATATACAATAAAGAGCTCTATGATATTTGATAATCCCATCCACGTGTCCTTTGGGTAAATGTATTTTCTGCCCAATTTTAGAGTTGAAAGGCTGAATTTTCCCATTATGCTTTTTTCTCATTTTTATTAGTATATATATGTATACATGCAATAGGCAGCACTTACATTTAGCTAGAAAATTTTGTGCGCATGAACATTGCAGCATTATTACAATCCTGTCCTCTCCTCTTTTTTGACCATCCACCCTCTCCCTCCTCCCCCACGACTCCCAATATTTTACCCATTTTTCTCTACAAATTGCCGGGATACTGGGTTTCTCATCTTAAAGAAACCATGCAATATTTAACCTTCTGAGACTGACTCACTTCACTGAGCATAATGGTCGTGTTTCCTCCATTTACCTACAAACGCCTCAAATCTATCTGTTTTTATGGAAGAGTAGTATTCCACTGTGTACAAATACCCCATATTTTCTATCTATTGGTCTATTGATGAATATTTCAGCATCTTCCATAGTTTAGCTATTGTTACTTGCTATAAATATGGGTGTACACATATCTCTGTTACATGCTGCTTTTAATTCTTTTGGAAAGATACCCAAATGGGGAACTAAAAAGTAGACAGTTCTAATTATGGTTTTATATCTATTATCCTTACTTCCTTACACTTCATGTTGGAACTTCATAATGTCATGGTTCTGCAATGAAACTGACGCACTGTGCCTTGATCAATCAAGGATAGTCACAGTCCTTTATCCTGCTTTGCAGCGGAAAAGATTAACTTTGTTTTATTGTGCTTCACATTTGAAGAAATTAGAAGCACGCGTTTTGGTACTTCCTGCCTCCTTCCTTCTCCAATCTAGGTTTTTCAATAGGGCCTTGTGAAACTTTCCTTCCCAAAATGTGAATTGAAGAGCTGTTAGTCTAGTTTTTATGAATGGGTTTGTTAATCACCCTCAGTAAGTTAAGCAAAGAGACTGATATGTGCGAGGATTAAAAGGGGACAGGAGTCGAATCTCTTCTGTGCATGCAACCTTAGTAAGTGGGAGTCTGGGCCTATCCTGTTCCTGTAAGAAGTAACTCAGGGGTATAAAAGACAGTGCTGTACAAGTGCTCTGTCTGAGGATAGATAATTGTCATTATCATCCTTTCTTGCCTCTATTTGTTCAGAGAGGAGGCAGATCCAAAGAGTTTAAATGACTTGACAAAAATCTCTGTTGATGGAAAACAGTTGCCACACATCTTGGAAATAGATACAAAGGCGTGAAAGACCTTATCTTACCAATTCACTGCTGTATCAAAGTATTTAATACTATCAGAATGTGATGAGGGCCCAAAAGGTTAAAACTAAAGAAAAGAGAAACAAGTAAAACAGGATCGAATACTAAAAGAAAAACAATGTGAAAAAAATCTAAATGAAAACGTTTAGAAGGAAGCACGGGTGTGTCTGGTGTTTGTTTTCCTATTTGCGGTGGTGTGGTAGGAAAGGTTACCTAATGATGGCTTGTTGCAAATTCCTTTATGCAAATTTTTGATATAGGAAAATAGGACATTCAATTCACTCTCTAAAATTTCCAGTTTCGATCTAAATGTTTTGATTACTTAGACATTGTCATGATCTTATAATTGTTCCATGACTAACAACAAAAAAATCCCTAATATTTTATGGAACAATGCCTGTTCTTTCAGTTAACAAACAAACCCAATTACAATGTACTTAGTGCACTTCTATTAATGATCTCAAAGTTATAATATACATATATAAAATTTATGAAATTATGAACAATTCTGACTTTCAGTATTCTTAATTTTTAATAAGCACATCATTTGTAAAAAAAAAAAAAAACTCACAATGCTTCAGGAAAGAACACTTGATGCAATTCTTTCCTTTCTCCAATTTTGTCTCTTTATTCCTCTCTCCTTTCTTCCTTTCTTTCTTTGATCCCCTCCTTTATTCCATCTTTCCCATTTTCCCTGCTTTCATTGCCTGTACTTAAGAAAAGCACAATTTCCCAAATCATAACAGTTTTCAAGTATTTGGTCCTTAGTGTTAGAAACAAGTATTGCAATTCCCAGGTGTAGGTGCAAAAGAGGCAAGTCCGTCCTATTAAGACTGTCTTGTCCTGGGTCCAGTGGCACAGGCCTGAAACCCTAGTATTCTAAGGTCTAAAGCAGGAGAATCCCAAGTTCAGGCTGACCCAGGGCAATAGTGAATTAGTTGAGACCCCCCCGTCCCAAAGTAAAAAATAGAAATTGTCTGGGGATATAGTTCAGAGTGAAGGCCTTGACCTGGATCCCCCAGGACCACAAAATAAATAAATAAGTAAATTAATTAATTAATTAATTAAGTTAAAAATAAATAAAGATTATCTTTTATTCTGCTATATTTGCCTAGTTAATTTTTTAAAAATATACAAGGATGCTTCACAGCCGATTACAATAAAATCTGCTACTCCACCTGCACATTAAAAAATAAATGTAATAAAAGTATAAAGAGCAATGTAGTGGCTATTATTCAAGCAAAATGGTTACACATAAGAAAATATGAAAGTTAGCAAAATGTAAAATTTTTAAACACTTTAAGGACTGAATTGTAACTGTGTATGACCTTGACGAGAGTTGAACACATCAAGTTTTCTCAAAGTAACCATGTATCTAAACTTCTTTTGCACTTTGGTTGGTTTGGGTTTTGAGAGAGGTCTCCTGCTATAGACCCTTTCTGAGATTGTTCTGTAGCCCAGGCTGGTCTCAAACCCACAGCAATCTTCCCCCAGCCACCCCCTGACATTACAGGTTTGCACCACCACACTGAGGGCTCCTTTGTTTACTATGTGGTCAGGTAGTTCTCTCTGAAAACGGAAGTTTCAGCATCACTTTTCTCCAACACGAAGCATTACCACTGAAATAGAAATGAACAGCCAACATAGCTCTGAATTGGGAAAACATTTGTGTCTAGTGGATAAGAAAATCATTACTTGCCCACCTGACGTCATGTACAGTGAGCCACTCCCCACAGGCTTTTCTGCCTTACCTTAAGTCCAGCCTGGAGGTGACAATGGGTCTCTCTCAGCCAGCAACGGAGAAGCGTTTTCCTCCACCCCTTCCTGGGCTCTCTGAAGTTCCACAGGAAAAACTCCTACCAATCCTTTCTTGGTCCTGTCCTGTGAGGCTGAGGGGACTCTTTGCTGTACTCTGAAACAAGTAGAATGAAAGAATTCCAGCAACATGCCAGGGAAGCTGGGCAGCAGAGGGAAGAAACTGCTGTTGGAGATACACAGGTTTTCAATTTTCTGGCTCCGCCATTCTCTGTCATGGTTACAGGTAGTGAGAGTAAGAGTGGCCCACATCCCCTGAACATGGGCGGGGGCCAGTGCCTGGTCATAGCTGGTGTCTTAGTAAAAGGTCAAGGCTGTGGTTTGGATATGGAGTGTCACCCAAAAGCCTCATGTATTTGGAGGTAAGGGACAACTGTGGAGCCGTGTGCTGTTGGGAGGTAGGGTACTGAGGGAAGAAGGAGACGCACGGGCTTGACCTGGAGGACTGCGTCAACTTGCTGGGATTGGGGAGCACCCAGGGCAGAGCTTTCAGGTGGATGTTGATGATTTGTGTGCCAGAAGTGAGGGAAGGGGCACCCTAGGTAATACCTGTATGTAATACTTGGTCTCTGGATCCATAATGAAAATATTTACTTTGTTTTTCTTTATTCTCCTCTAGAAGAAAAAATATTTTATCATTACATTTTTTCAAATATCCCTAACTCTAAGCTATACTGCTTAAATGTGAAATTTTGTTCATCATAAAATAGAACACAATACCAGACTTTAGAGAACCTGCCTAACAAGTGCAAAGCCCTGGGTTCAATTCCCCAGCATCATGTAAGCCAGGCATGGTGGTGCATGCTTGTAATCCCAGTGCTTGGGAGGCCAAGACAAGAGGATTGCTGTGAGTTGCAGGCCAGCCTGGTCTACAGAGTGAAACTTTGTGTCTAAAACAATTTTTAAAAAGAATAAACCCATATGAACCAAAAAAAAGCATGATTTTTTTTTATTGTTTTGAGTGCATATGTCCTTAAGTATATTAATTTTTCTTTGGAGCATGTTTTCTGGCCTTAGGAAAGACAATTTCAAAGAATCAGAGACTGGTGAAAGTTCTTTAGTTCTTATCTGCTTTTCAAAAAATACCAGTCTAACATATAGTTTGTAATTGCCAGAGAATGGAGCTCCACAGCCTTTCTTAGAAACACTATTAATAAAATTCTAATCAACAAGATTTATTAGGAGACTTACCTCAAGAAAGCACTTGGAAACATTGTAATCTGGTCTCGTTTGGCTGTTTTGAGTGGAAACAATAGTTACTTAGCTTTTTTCCTTTCATATATTTGACTTTGTTAAATGTCAATTGTTAGCCTTCTTCGGGCTACACGATCAATATTCAGCTCTGTTCATTTTGTCATTTATACCTACATAGCTGAGCCAGAAAGAATAAAAATATTCTTATAGTGTAATACTAAGTTAGAAAAAATACATTATAAAATTAATTACTCATTGGGAAAAGTCAGGCCACTAATGAGTTAAGCAGATTTGCCTGTTCAGTAAAGATGTAGTAAAGATTTGACTATGTATTAGACACTTTGCAAGGTTCCATGCTCAAAAAAAAAAACCTATAGTCCATAAGCCCTGTCACTTGTATGTCAAATAATTATATTCAAGTCCAATAAATAATAAACTTGTTTATATAATGTGCCTACTATGATGACATAAGAAAAGAATTTAATCCAAGAGAATTGGGATTTTTTTCTACGACCTAAGTAAAAATTGGATTTAGTGGTGCTTTCTACATAGAAAAAGAGCCTCCTTTGTAAACTTAGAGTTCTGAAGTAGCCCAGTGAGGGAGAGTTTAATAAGGTTCAAACACAGGGCACATGTGTAGAAGTTTTGAAAGTCGGGGCTACATGTTTATACTGAGACATTGGTTTAAGTATTATATGCCTCATAAGACATTTAAGCTTTGTAATGTATGTATCATTCAAAACTCTCTCTTACCAAATATTTATTTAGTGCCTACTACAAGTTATGATTGAAGAATAGTGTGATTGTTTATTTTTTAATTACAGTAATTAAAAATTACTTTTCCTCAGAATATTCTCGCTTACTCGGAACGTGCTTATCCTCTCATTCTTGCCAGTTTCTGAAGCAGTTCCAGAAATTCTCTTTTGTGTCCTTCACTTGTACCATCCTGGCTCCATGGCCCGAATCAATTCAAAACATTCAGATTTCACGACTTTGGGGGAAAGCCAGAAGTGATATGGTACCAGATCTGGAAAAAGGAATGAGTACATGGTGACGAGCCTGAGTTTTCCTCTGGTGACACTTAGCACTAGCATTCACTGTATTTTTAGTCACACCTCTTAGAAACATTCACAAAGGAGGATTTCCAAAGTTGCTTCATGAAGTTGCAAGAATGATGAAATAAGTCTGCTTGAAGTGAAGGGGAGTAAGCTGAACGGGAGGAATGGCAGTAGGTCTCCTGCTCTAATAATTTTTCAATTTAAATATTCATTATGCATTTTATTCTTTCCTTTACGTAATCAAGTAGCACGCTAGACAACAAAGAAGGCAAATCCCTGTTGTTAAAAAAGTGTGTATTTTGAGATACAGACTGTGACCAATCGAGTGACCATACAGCAATTATAATATTACTCTTTATCTATAATGTAAAATGTTACAATGTTGCAAATGTTACAATTTTGCACATTGTAAGTTTTATAAAGAAAATAAAAAGAGTGTAAGGAAAAAAGAGGTAATGTAGGATGAGAGGCTGCTCATGGAAATTTCTCGAATGAGCTGATGTATGTAAGAGCTCTGTATCAGTTGGAAAGGTGACAATGAACTCTGTGAAGGTTCCGAGGGAAGGCTGTCCAGGACAGAGGGAAGAGCTGGTTCAGAGACTTCAAGAAATGAAGTACTTAGGTGACAAGGAGCAATTATTGAGCTTCAAGCAGGATGACCTGCATGGATAGGCACTGTGACATGTCTTCAGAAAATCCTACTATTGGCAGGAGGAGGAAGAAGAGGAGGAGGAGTAGATTCTTCTTTATTGGAAAAGAAAACCACCAAAAGATTTACATAACATGATTAAAATTGTTTTGTTAACCTTAAATTCTCTTTTGTACTGACATTGACTCTCAACTGGAATGAAGACCCTGAGATATGAAGTTTTGGAGAAAGACTAATTTGAATATCAAGCGTGTGTCTACATATTTAGATCTTAAAGTTTTCACTGAAAGCTACTTTAAGATCATCCTGTGCCTGGTCATGAGGGCCTCCATAGATAGTAGTCCGGGTGAATGCTATCCATTTTGGGTTGAAAAAGCCAAACTTTTACTGAAACTGTTGATGAGAATGATTATGAGAACGGTTACAGCAGTGACTTTGGCAGGCTAAATAGTGGTAATTTAGAAATTAATAGGTTCCTGAGTTTCATATTCATGGTTTTTTTCATATGAAAAAACCCTGCTGCTTCTCTTTGTGAATTTCATGGTATTTATTACCATACATGGATGCTAAAATACAGAAAATATTAGGAACTTTGGAGCTCCGAAGGGTTGATTCTGACAGTAGTTTACAGCTACCAGTTGCTTCTGTGCTCTCAATTGAGTTTCGTGGCAGTTTATGCTTACATCCTGCATCTGGGAAGACAGGACAAAGACAGACAGACCAACTCGTGGAGACTTGGGTTCTAGGATGAGCTCATAAAGGCAGAATCTTTACCCTGCTGGGCCCCCCACAGATCTTTCAGTGCCAGCAGAGAGTTTCATCTGTCTTCCCAGCACTTTGTTTTAGAGCAAGGACATTTTCTTTCTCCACCCTGAGATCTTCTTTGTTGCTCTGAAATTCTTATGCAGGGGACAATATTTACCATTTTTATGTCTTCAAATTTGCACTGCATTTGATTTTATGACTAACCTTTTCTTCTGTCACCTGACATTTGCCCATGAATTTTTGTTCATAAGTAAAGCCTTAGACAAAGGCTTGACAGATTCTCCCCACAGCAGCAACCTCTCCTAAATAAAACAAGTGATGGGTTCCCATATGTTTTATGAAGCTCCACACAAGCTGTTTAATTACAGTATGTCTTAGTAGGAGAATTTCAAACATGAGATACAGAGAAAAATGCTTTTTCCTTTAGAGTAAAGCAATTCCCCAGAAATCTCAAGGTCTTATCATACTCTCAAGGTACTAGGCAAAAAGGTATCTCTCCTTTCCTGTCCTATGACAAATACATAAAGTGAAAGAATAAAAGCTAAGATGTTAAAAAATCAAAACTCAAAATGAGTAGGCAAGGCGGTAGCAGTGGCTTGTCAACTCTCGTGTGTCAGCGTCTCATGTAAATTTATTTTGAGTTCAGCTAAACTTTTTCTTCCTCTAATTTCACTCCAAGGGCAAGCCATAAATCTAGTGTGGGCACCTTAATTCTGTATGATGCCACCAGCCCTTTATCAAAAGGATGTAGATAAATCTGTATCTGTGTTTTATGAGTTGGTTGACTTTACATTGTCATAAGAGAGTAACAGCAAGAGATGGTTTGAATTATTTGCTTTGGAAATAGCAGATTTTGAAGAGATCAAACTTGCCCTGAGAGGAAAGGAAGAGACAAAATGGGCATGTGTCAAAAATCAGAGAGGAACCGTTTTCCTGCTCCCCTATTCGTTGCTATTCTATGCCTTTCCCGATGGTTCTACAGACCGTCACGTGGATAACTGTCAGAGGCACACAACTTGGGACTTAAGTTAGAAAAGACTGCAAGCGCCCCTTGGCTACTCGGAAACCATTTTAAATTAATCTTTAAAGAATCAAAATTAAAGAGAGAGAAAAATTAAGTTTGTCTTTAGTACTACACAAACAACTTCTTTAAAGGAGACAAATGTTAAGCTCCAGTAGCCAAGCCACATTTGATTTTTATATTTTTTATTTTAATGTAGGGAAAATACTATCTAATGCTGTATTGTCAATATAGCAGCCCCAACCACATATGGCTACTATGCATTTGAAATGTGATGGGTGTAAATTGAGATTAGCTTTAAGTATAAAATGGTAACTTATACTAGATGCAAAGACTTCTTGCTATAACCACTGGTCTATCTATCTATCTGTTTCTAATATCTCATTAAGACTCTTTTATTGATTAGCTAGCTATTAAAGTAGTATTTGGATAAATTTGGTGAGGTATGATATAATAATTAGTTTTATAATTAATTTTATTTCTTTTTCTCTTTTTGAAGTGGCTACTAGGAAATGCGATTTTATTTGCAGTTCAAATTAGTGTTTTATATTGCATTGCACAGGACATTGTTTTCCTATATTTGCTAGCCAGCTTCACACAACTTAAAAGTAGTAATAAGAATCACCATATTAAAAGTAAACATTCACGAAACATGTATGAAGGGTTAAACGTTGTACTACTCAGCAGCATTTAATCCCTTCGAACCCCTTATAAACAATGCAGTATCCAAGTTTTCAAATGAATAAACTGGGTTTTCAGTAATTATGCAAAGATAGAGAGCTAGTATATAGCTATAGATCAGATTTGAATGAAATGTAATTTGATTATTTGGTTTTCCTACTAATCCTTTTGAGTCAAAATAGAGTTACATTCATAATGTGTGTTTGTGTGTGTGTCACTTTGCTTCAGTGTGATTTTTGTAGTTTAATTTTCTATACTGTAAACTTTTTACTATCTAATTAATGCATGTAACCATATTCTCCAAGCATCACTCTCCCAGTTTCCCTGCGCCAACCAGTCCGGTCTCTGTTCTATGTTTTTGCCTTTTCCAGTACATCACATAAATGAAATGACATAGTATACAGCCTTTTGAGTTTCGCTTCTTTTATTTTACTAATAAGTAGTGACCCAGAGGGGAGAAAAAAAAACTAGTAAAATTTACTTATTTATTCAACAGCTAAAGAACATTAGTGTCATCCCCGAGTTAAGATGTTTGTGAAAAAGCCTTAACAATACAATGTGCACAGGTTTGGCAGCCATCCATATCTTTGTTTATCTTAGGTAAGTACTTAGGCGATGGGTTATCAGGTTCCCGTCTCGGCGGTTTAGGTACAGCCAAGGTGTTGCCAATCTGTTTCCCAGGAGGCTGTGGAATTGAAAGCTCACCAGCAATTTGTGTGAGCTCTTGTTGCACCGATTCCTGGCCAGTGTCTTCGTTACCAGGAGGTATTTTGTTGTCATTGTTGTTACTTTTGGTGTGACTTAGTGTGTAGGTGCCAGGCTATCTCTCGGTGGTTTTGATATGCAAAGTCTCAATCACTGCAAATTCAGGGCATCATGCAAATCATATATGTTCACGGTGATGTATCTTTCTAAACTGCTTGCACATTCTTTTTCGGGTGTGGGTTTCTATTACTTGATTTTTTTATTTCTTTATGTAATCATTGTCCAAGTCTTCCATGAAATAAATGATTTACAAATATTTTTTTATTGCCTGTAACCCGGGGTATCATTTTCTTAACAGTGCTCCTCCATGAGGAAAAAAAAAACACTGAAACTCCATCAGTTTATTTTGTTAATTTTTCCCAGTTTGGACATTTTGAAGGAATTTAGATATCTTAAGAGTTGTCTGTCCAAATCAAAGTTACAAATTTTAGACATTTCTTATTCCTACAAGTTTTAAAATTTGACTTTTTATCTTAAATTTTTTGCATTGGAATAGTCAAGAGTTCTAATATCATTTCTGGAGGATTGTCCTTTCTCTATTTTATTATTGTCAAGTAAAAAAAAACTGACAATACTTCTGTGGGTTTTTCTTATTTAACCATTTGCTTCTGTTTCATTGAACTATGTATATACCTTTTGCTAACACTACTCTGTCTTGATACTTGTGGTTTTACAGTAAATTTTTTATATCAGATAGTATGAGACTTCCATCTTTTAAAAAATATTACTTTAGATGTTACAGTTCCATTGCTTTTCCATGAACATTTGTAAATACTTCATCAATACTTACCAAAGAAAATTGATTTGCATTTTGACTGGATTTGCAGTGAGCTTATAGAAAATTTGGAGATGACTGACACCTTACAATCATTAAATCAGCCAAACCTTTTTGGAGTTTGCAACTTTGTACTTACATGTCAATTATGTCATATGTTGATAGAGCAAGTTCTCCTCCTTTTTGATTGCATATGTGTTTTTCTCTTTCCTGCATGTTTTGATGAACTAGAACTTCTCCAGTGTGGCTGAGCACAGGAGTAGATAGATATCCTTCATGTTTCTTCCTTTTAAATCTTAGGAAAATTTTATTTTATCCTTAAGTTCAAAGTTAGTCATAAGTTTATTGTTGTCGTTATTTTTGTGCATAATACCAATTTAATAAAGTTTCTTTACCTCCTTACTTTTTTTGGAAAAAGGTCTTCCTCTGTAGTCCAGGCTGTACCCCAGATTGGCTTTTAACTTGTGACAACCCTCTTGCCTCTGACTCATGAGTGCTGGGGTTACCAGCGTGCACCACCATATCTGGCTTACGTGGTGCCAGGGAATCAGACTCAGGGCATTGTGCTTGCTGGGCCAGTGCTCTGATCTCTGTGCCAGTTCTCCAGATCTGTGTCCCTACCTTGATGAAATGATTCTTTACCAACAAAGTTTAATAATTTCCAAATGATCTTTGTGCATCTCCTCATATGATCATGCAGTTTTCTTCTTTAATCTACAATGATTTATTGGTTCAAAATTCCAGGATTGTTGACTCGTTTCAAAATATTGCTAGACTCAATTTCCAATTTTTTTGTTGAAGATTTCTTTGTTGTGCTTAATCGGGAATATTGCTGTTTCTATTTTTTCTTTGTCTGGTTTTGATATAAGAACAACACTCTCAAAAGTCTAGCTTGAAATTTCTACTCTTTGTATTTCTAGACTTTGCATTTCATATTGTGTCTCCTTCCAGTTTGTGCTAGAATTGTGTTTTAACCAATCTATGTATTTGAACACGTCTCCACATTGGACTTGGCACTGTTGAGCACAGGCCTAACATTTATTTGTTTTGTGTTTGGTTCCTCGGATTTTTTTGTTTCTGCTTCCCTTTTGCTAACTTCCTTAAGATTATATTTGCTATCTTTAAGGCACTTTAATTTCATATATTGACTCTTAACTGTGTCTCTTTATTAACAGCTATTCAAATGATTAAACTAAACGACAAATATTACCAATATGCTTAGATTTAATATTTTGCTACTTAAAGTAAAACCCAGAGGCTTTACAATCAAGTGAGTCACTTCACTTACTTTTTTCCCTTAGTCCTAAAGTTATAATGGTTTCATCTATTAACAATGCAAACACCACCAAACATTATTATAACTTTATTTTAAAAGTAATTCACACTTCTTATAAATTAAGAGAAGGAAAATTATCTGCTGTATCCACACAGATACTTATCGTCATCCTGGTGACTTTCTTCATTTCCAAGTTCTTGAAATTTTCCCCTGATATCATTTTCTTTTAGCCTCATAACTGCCTGCCACATTTCATTAGAAAAGATTTACTCAGATAACACTTTTAGTTTCCCTTAAGAATGTCTTTATATAACCCTGATTCTCAAAGTCATTTTCACTGGATCTAGAAGTCCTGATCAATAGACTCTTGAAATTGTTACTCTTGCTATTGGCCTCCATGATATCTGATGAGAAATCCGGAGCCAGAAATATTATCTCTTTTAACACATGACTTATGAAGAAGACAGAAAAGTAGAAAAAGGGAAATTGTGGGCTATGAAGGTGAAGTTTGTTTTCTAGCAGCACTGAGGGGTCATAAAGGGCTTCAAGAGTTTGAGTGCAAATAGGCCAATGATTAGCTTAAACACATGGGTAAGTGCCCAGGCACAGAAGTCAAAGAGGTAGGCATCCCAGCATCTTGTGATGGAAGTGTCTCATAACTTGCCTTATCTCCCTGAAAATAACAGAGAAAAACTGTGAAATTTTTAAAAAATAATTTCTACTAAAAGGTTTAGTACAAGGGTCATTTAAAGACTTTTAAGGACTAGTGCAATTCTAAGTCCCTTTCAGTTAAAGTATGTGCATCCAAATCCTTACTGTGGATCCATGGAACCCACAAATCCATACTGGCTGCATACTATGTGCAAATTGTTGCAATAGCCATTAAGAACATGAAGATAAGCCAATATAGAGATGTTGGTATCCTTTTGTAGCCCATAAACAAGAGATCAGTCAGCTATGCTAGTGATCAAATATTGTCTTCTTGAGTCTGGAAGAGATGGCTTCAGAGAAAAACATGGAAAGCATAGGATAATGGGAGAAGAAAGTCCTGTAATGTGTAACAATATATTTTAAAATTGTCATGCAGTTATAGTAAATAGATGTAGAAAATAATAAAGGTGACTAAAAATTACTGACAAAGCAAAAAACACTATAAAAACATGTAAGCAAAATACCTACTTGACCCTAAAATAAATCACATTTATGCGGTCATAAGAGTGTAAA
Source organism: Ctenodactylus gundi (assembly GCA_004027205.1). Taxonomy (NCBI): domain Eukaryota; kingdom Metazoa; phylum Chordata; class Mammalia; order Rodentia; family Ctenodactylidae; genus Ctenodactylus; species Ctenodactylus gundi. The sequence goes on from PVKB01001155.1 coordinate 477,601, forward strand.
TACTGGTGACTGACTTATCTGAAATATCGCTCAAAGTATAATGCAGAGTGGAAAGTGAAGCCAATACCAGCAAAAATAAATTCTCACCTACCAAAAAGCCAAAACCTAATATCAAAATCTGTAGAGTAAGAAATGGTAATTATATTACTTAGAAAGATGACAATAAATTCTATAAACAAGCATCTGAAGACATAGGCCTTAGTAGAAGACAAAATAATATTTTTAAATGATAATAATTCTTTAGGAACCAATCGATTTTTAAGGATGTACACATACTACCTTGATTAAAATTATGCAATCTTTTTTCACTCACTTTTTATTTATAAGATCAATATCTGTAAATTTAAAAGTGACAAGTGAAGAAACTGAGTATAGCTCAGGAATTCTTTCCAGAATATTTCAAGTACCGTTTGCCCTGTCCTGTACTCACTGCTCATTATCAATTCAGCCATTCATGATAAAAAAGAAGCAAAACTGTAAGACTTCAAGAGCCTTTTTAGCTGTCAAGGGTTTGACCATAATAAATGAGCACCATAGAAGGAAAGGTGACATGCAGGAGATGATAAATATTACAGGTGATCTAACTATATGTAAGTCCTACTGCTACAGAGGAGACAAGGAAAATGGACCAGAGACAAGTTCTACACCTCCTTCCTACATAAATTGTAAATCTCCTCCTATTTCCTAGGGAAACAGCTTTGCAGTGGAGGCAGCAGCTTCAATGTCCTTCTCCGTAACTTTACTGATAGAACTTGGCGATGAATACATGTTCAAAATTATATAGAAAATCCATAAGCAAATGTGGAAGCCAGCCTGCATTTTCCTATTCAAATTAACCTTCCCAAGACTGCCTGCAGCCTCAGGAGCTGCTAACCTGATCCGATATAAAAGTGAAGAAAACCTGGCTATAAGTAAAACAGTTACCTAAGTACTGACAATCACCTGTGTCATTAATTGTCTTTTATTATTCATTTATAAACAAAAGATGAAGCAAATCAATTTCAGAACCACGGATTGTTGCTTGGATTTTAATGTGTAAAAGTTCAAAATTCACATCTTGTTTCCGCCTTGAGCAAATGAGTTTAGTCCCAGATTTCATATCAGTAACGTGGTGATAAAACACGACAGCATTAACATTTCATGAGATTATGCCTGTAAATTATGTGGAGAGCAAATTCTCTACAGGTGTTGCTGTTCTTTTTCTCATTTAATCAATACCGTGATGAAGTCATCCTGTTGAATTCACAGAACAATGATAAGATTCCATTTGTACTCAGTGTTTCTCACAGAGGTTGCCAAGCCTTGGAAAGCCCTATGTGAGTATCACCCTCGTGAAAGACCAATGGATACACAAACTGTGGTATTTGTACACAGTGGAATAGTATGCATCTATAAAGTCCGACAGCGTGGAGGCTTTTACGGGCAAATGGAAGAAACTTGAGAACATCGTGCTCAGTGAAGTGAGTCAGAAGCAGAAGGTGAAACATCCAATGGTCTCTCTGATATGAGAGACCCAGACCACAACTTTTATGGAACTTAAAATGAAAAACAAATTGAAACATGGGGGGGGGG